>PVIW01000039.1:0-187544 GCA_004026585.1 Noctilio leporinus | reverse complement strand
GGCTGGGACCCTGACCCCGCAGGGTGGCGGGCAGGTGGCGCGCACCGCTCACGCCAACTCTCACCCCGGGCGCGCACAGGGGTGCGGAGCCCACCGAGGCGTCACCGCCGCCACCTCCCGAAAACCTTTGTAACCGAGACGCTCGCCGCCCAGAGACCCCGGGTCCCTATGAGTCCAGCCCCCCCCCCCCCCCCCCCCCCCCCCCCCCCCCCGGGAAGCGGCACCGGGAAGCTTTCTGTCACCCCCCCCCCTTCCGCCCACCCCTTGGGCAGCTTACCTAGGCCACTCGAACCGCTCGCTGCCTCGCCTCGGCCTCGGGTCCCCGGCACTGAGTTCCGACTCCAGGGGAGGAGAGCGGTTAGGCTGGGAGCACCGCCCCCGAGGTGCGTCATGGCTCCGCCCACGCCTTCTTCTAGGCAGGCGCCGGGAGCTCCGTCAGGTGACCGTCCCCCGGGCAACCGGCCGCGGTGGGCTCGGGACGCTGCGGGTGCTGCGGGTGCTGCTGTGGCCCCAGGATGGGGGAGGTGGAGCAGCCCACGCTGCCATCCTCTCTGCGCACCGCCTTCTCCGCCCTGCCTGTAGCTGGTGCCTAAGGAGCTGCTTTCTGCCTTGTTGGTCTGAGCTCAGCGTCGAGTGGGTCTCAACATGTTGATCACAAATAGGCCTGGAACGCGAACTTTTGGAGATTTCCTCTGCCGGCCTTGGGCTTGCTGTAGTCACTACCCGCTCCACCCACAGGCTGAGAAACACTTCTCCCACCTACCCTGTTCCACTCTTGCCCTCTTTGCTACAACTTTTTTCCCTTTGGTTTTTGTCACTCTTTGTCCGTCTGAACTAAAGTCTGTTGGCTGTTGGTTTTGTGTAGTTTTGCACAAAAGTAACAGGTTTGTCTTAATAAAATTAAAAAAAAAAACTGAAAAACAATATTTCTTTTTTTTTTAAGGTTTTATTTATTATTTTTAGAGAGGGGAAGGGAGAGAAGGCAGAGGGAATGAGAGAGATCAAAGGATGGTTGCCTGTCACCTGCCTCCAGCTAGGGACCTAGCTGGGGACCTGGCTGGAGACCTGGTTAGGTGACCTGACTGAGGAATTTAAACCAGCGACCTTCGGGTTCTCAGGCAGGGGCCTATCCACTGAGCCACTATCCAGGACTAAAACTGTATTTCTTGAGGGCCATGTACTAAGTAGTGCTCTAAGACCTTGATGTATATAGTCTAATTTGGTCTTTAACATCAATCTATAAAATAGAGAGATAATCTGCATTAGCATACAGAGAGATTGAGGCACAATTTACCCAAGTTACCTGTTTGTCATAGTTACCATGGAGTAACAGAATATAAAATAGCATTAACTTCAAAGCATTTTATTTATGTTATTTAGTACTACAGTTATTTAATCTGCGGTAAAATCTAATAAGAATCTGAGCAGAAAATAGATGACTGTGAGATGAAAACTTTGCCCTCCTAGAGTTTATGGTCTAGCAGCTCTGGCCAATAAAACATTTAAAAATAAATGCACAGCAGATTAGAAAGGAAAAAAGAAATAGTTTTTGTTCCCAGGTGACATGATTATGTAGACAATCACAAAAAACTGACCAAAAAACATTTTTAAAACCTTTAAGCTAATAAGCAATTATAGCAAAGTTGTAGGGTATAAGTTTAATATATATAAACCTATAATTTTTCTGTTTGCTAGCAATGGACCATTGAAATTTGAAGTTAAAGACAAAATATCACTTATATTAGCACACAAGAAAGAAGAAATTAAGTATAAATGTAACAAACTGTATATAAGATCTATATGAGGAAAACTATACAATTCTGATGAAAGAAATCAAAGAAGAGCCAAATAAATGTACAGGTATTCCATGTTCATTGATAGGAAAACTCAATAGTGTCAAGATGTCAGTTCTTCCCAACTTGACACATTTAACACAATCTCAGAATGCTAGCAACTTATTTTTTATATCAACAAACTGATCTAAAGTTTATATAAAAAGATAAAAGTCCCAGAAAAGCCAACATGATATCAAAGAAGAAGAACCAATCTCAGGTCTGATAGTGCCCAACATCAACACTTACTATGTAACTACAGTAATCAAGACAATGTGGATTTGGGGGAGGGGGGAGAAGCCAATAACACTAGACAAATAGATGAATGAAACAGAATTCAGAGATTAGAAGTAGACTCAAACAAATACATTTGGTGGATCTTTGACAAAAGAATAAAATCATTCAATGGACAAATGATAATCTTTCAACAAATGGTGCTAGAACAACTGGACTTCTAAATTAAAAGGAAAAAAAAGGAATCTAGGTACAGACCTCTACATCTTGAACAAAAATTAACTTCAAATGGATAATGGACCGAAATTCAAGATACAAAACTATAAAATATCAAAAATAGGGGGAATGGGTGGGTGGGTGGGGGGACAGAGGGGAGCAAAAAGGGGATGGATGTAATACAACAACAATAAAATTAAAAAAAAAAAATAACATAAGAGAAAAATTTAAGTGACCTTTGGTTTGGTCATAAGTTTTGGATATAACAGCAAAAACACAGCGAAAGGAAAAAAATGATAAATTAGACTTCGTTAAAATTTAAAATCTCGGTTCTGCAAAAGACACTCTTTAAAAAATGATAAGACAGTCCTGGCTGGTATGACTCAGTTGGTTGGAGCATCATTTCATAAAATGGAAGGTCTCAGGTTTGATTCCTAGTCAGGGCACATGCCTAGGTTGTGGGTTTTGTTCCAGGTTGGGGTATGTACGTTGCTATCACTGTCTGTCTGTCACTCTCCTCCTTTCTTTTGCTCAATTATTCTTGCTCTGAAATTAATAAAGCATGTCTTCCAGGAAGGATTAAAAAAATTGAAAAGAAAGCCACAAACTAGGTGACAGTATTTGCAAAATATGTATCTGATAGAGGACTTGTATCCAAAATATTCAAAGACCAGCCAAACCTCAACGGTAAGATAGTGGGAAAAAGACCTGAAGACATCTCACCAAAGAAGATATACAGAGGGCAGACAAGCGTATAAAAAGTCTTAAAAGCAAGTTAAAACAATAATGAGATACCACTACATACCTAGCAGAATGGCTAAAATCCAAAACACTGGCAACACCTGATGCCAACGAAGATGTGGGCCAACAGGAATGCTCATTCGTTGCCGGTAGGAATGCAAAATGGCAGAGCAACTTTCAAAGGCAATTTGAAAGCTTTTGAAAAACTCAACATAGTCACTCCATGTGTACCAGTCAGTTATGCTCATGGATATTCACTCAAATTAAAGTTTATGTCCACACAAAATCTTACACATGAATAACAGCTTTATTCATAATTACCCTAAATCAGTAGCAAACTTGCTATCTATCGATAGTTAAATGGATAACTAACTTGTGATACTTCTATACAATAGAATATTATTTAGCAATAAAAAGAAATGAGCTATCAAGTCATGAAAAGACATACAGGAACTTTAAATGCATATTGCTGTATGAATAAGGCAGCCTGAAAAGGCCACTTACTTAATGATTTTAAAGATAGAAAATTCTGGAAAAAGTTAAATTATAGAGGCAATAAAAGGTCAGTGGTTGCCAGGGATTTGGAGAATATGGTGAAGAGTACGTAAGTGGGGCACAGGGATATTTTTAGGGTAATGAAACTATACTGTATAACACTATACTGATAGGTACATGACATTATGTATTTGTCTAATCCATAATACAGTATGTGATATAAATATATGTAGATTTATACTTTGTTCCTGGTTCCTGGGTCAGAGCTTCAAAAACTCGTAGGATTTCAGGAATGATCAGTATATCTTTGTTATGCTAATAAGGTGGTTCCTGGCTGGGGTGGGTGGCCTAGTCAGCTTCAAGAGAGAGGCTTGTAACAAGAAAGACCAAGCAAGTTGAAACTTCCAGCCAAGATAGACACATAGGTAGACACACTCTGTCTTTCTCCACAACTAAGAAGGAATACATCTACTTCGAAACTAGAGACAATCAGAAGTTCCAGAAAATCAAGCTGCATGGAAGTCTAACAAACAAAGATATAAAGAAGAAATACTTTATATCCAGACAGTTAGGAGGGGCAGAGCCAGAGGGAAGAGGACTCCATGTGGTAGCAGCAGCAGTTATGACAGTGGCTGTGGACAGTGGACAGAAAATTCAGTCACACATTAAAGTAGGGAGGGACACCTGGGGAGTTCTCCTAGCACCAGACCAGATCGCACAGCTCAAGGTTCCAGCTCTGGGGAAAATAAAGCTACATTGTTTCTGTCTGTGAAAACCAGTGGGGGTTGGGGTGGAGGAAGAAACTGCTGGTGTCTCAACAGATTCCATTTGTTTAGAGACCCCCATGGCCTTAGAATGTCTACAAACCCACCCATTCTGGAACCATGACCAGAACAACAGCTAGAGAGACATCAGTCCCATATGGGAAGTGGGAGAAGTGCCTGGAAAAGGGGCCAGTGCTGAGCAAACAGCATTGTTCCCTCTCAGATGCCTCCCCCTCATACAGTGTCACAGCATCATGAAATGGGTTGCCCTGTACTGATAAATACCTAAGGCTCTGCCCCTTACAATGTAACAGGTGCAACAGCTCTACCTAAGACACAGATGCAAATACAGGATCCTATCAAGTTGAGGAGACAGAGCAGTATGGCCCAAAAGAGGGAACAGATCAAGGTTCCAGTGTGAGAACTGAGCAACAAGGAGATAGCCAACCCCATAGATGCAGAGTTCAAAACACTGGTGATAAATTTGCTCACAGACTTGACATATGTGCATGAGTATGGCAAATGTTGAAGGGAAGAAATGAAGACTAGGCTAAGTGAAATGAGGGAAACTTCACATAACCAATTGTGAAGGGAAGGAAACCAGGATTCAAATAAATGATTTGGAGCATATGGAAGAAATAGTCAACCAATACAGAATGAAGATACAAGAATTGGAAAAAAAGAAAAAAGGGACCCTGGCTGGTGGTACAGTGGATAAGGCGCTGGCCTGCGAACCCAAAGGTCACTGGTTCAATTCCCAACCAGGGCACATAACCAGGTTGCAAGCCAGGTCCATTGCTGGAGACAGGTGAAGGTCAAGCATACATTGATGTGTCTCTCCCTCTCTGCCTCTCTCTCTTCTCCTCTTCCTAAAAATAATAAATAAAATCTTTAAAAAAAAAAAGAAAGAATTGAAAAAAAATGAGGAGAGGCTTAGGGACCTCAGGGACAGCTTTAATTGTGACAATATCCAAATCATAGGGGTGCCAGAAGGAGAAGAGGAAGAGCAAGAAATTGAAAACTTATGTGAAAAAAATAATGAAGGACATCTCCCCAAATTTGGCAAAGGAAATAGACATATAAGTCTGGGAAACACAGAGAGTCCCAAATAAGCTAGACCCATAAAGAACCACACCAAGACACATCAAATTAAAATGCCAAAAATTAAAGATAAAGAGGGAATCTAAAGAGCAATAAAAGAATAGAAGAGTTACCTACAAAGGGGTTTCTATAAAACTATCAGCTGCTTTCTCAAAAGAAACTTTGCAGGTGAGAGAGGAATGGCAAGAGGTATTCAAAATAATGAAAAGCAAAGACTTACAACCTAGATTACTCTATCCATCAAAGCTGTCATTTAGAACGGAAGTGCATCCCAGACAAGGTAAAGGAGTTGATCATCACCAAGCCATTATTATATGAAATGTTAAAGAGACTTATTTAAGAAAAAGAGGATCAAAACTATGAACATTAAAATGGCAATAAATTCACAAATATCAACAAAAGAACTTAAAAACAAAAACAAAACAAACAAACAAAAAAACTAAGCAAACAACCAGAATAGGAACAGAATCAAAAGTATGGGGTTCATTGGGAGAGTTATCAGCTGGGAGTGAGAAGGGGGAGAAATGGGGAAATGATTCAGGTTTTAAGAAGCATAATTGGTAGGTACAAAATAGACTGGGGAAGTTAAAAGTAATGTAGGAAAGGGTGAAGCCAAAGAACTTATATGCATGACCCATGGATGTGAACTAAGGGGCATAGGATTGCTGGAGGGAAGGGGGCTACTGGTCAGAGAGAAGCAAAGGAAAAAGAAATTGAGGAAACTGTAACAGCATACTCAATAAAAAAATACTTACATACAAAGTAAATCAAATCTTTTTAAAAAGAAAAGAAAAAATTACCAAATATGTGATTAAAGGGTTGGTACTTTTGGCTTCAGAGTGCTGGAGACTGAGTGTATGCATAGGGTCAATGATTTAATCAATTGTGTCTATGTAATCAGTAACATCTCTGAACAGCAAGGGTTGATTGAGCTTCCTGGTTAGTGGATATATTAATATACCAGGAGACTAACATACACTCAATTCCTTGGGGACAAAGTTTCCTTTAACTGGAACTTTTCTTCTTTGTTTTTAAAAAATAGTTTTCATTTATTATTTTCAGAGAGAGGGGAAGGGAGAGAGACAGAGAAGGAAAGAAACATTAACATACAGTTGCTTTTCTCCTGCCTCCAGCTAAGGACCTGGCTGGAGACCTCACCTGCAACCTGGTTATGTGCCCTGGCTGGGAATCAAACCAGCGACCTTTGGGTTTGCAGGCCAGTGCCTATCCACTGAGCCACCAGTCAAGGCCTAACTGGAACTTCTCTAGACCTTATTCTAATGTACTTCTTTAGCTGGATGTTCATTTGTATCCTTTATAATAAAATTGTTAAGTATAGTGATTACAGTGAGTTCTGTGAGTCGTTCTAGCTATTTGTCAAAGTTGAAGGGGAATTTGGGGTATAACTAAATTTGTAGCCCAGTTGGAGAGAAGTGCAAGCATCATAGAACCCTATTTGCCACTTGTCTAAAGTGTGAGCTTTCTTGTTAGAAATCTTGTCAACAACTTGTGGGATCTGATACTAACTCTGGGTTATTAGTGTCAGAAATGAATTAAATTTCAGAACACCCAGCTGGTATCAAAAATTGTTAATGGAATTGAACACATTGTACAACACCAAGAGTGAGCCCTGATATAAAGTGTGGACTTCAGTTAATAATAATGAACGGGAGGTAGGGACTGGATGAAAGATGAAGTGATTAACCAAAGAACATTTATGCATGACCCATGGACACAGATAATGATATCGGATTTGACTGATGGGGGTGGGGGTGCTGGGGTTGGAGGTGGAAAAAGGGAGAACTAAAAGTAGTCTGAGAATTTAAGAATGGCATTCCTTGAAGATATGGCTTTTAAGCTGAAGAGTAAGAATTAGCCAAGTGGCAAATGGAGGAAAAGCATTTTAGGCAAAGAGAATAACAAGTGCAAAAGCATTGTGGTTGAGTGGAAGCTTGATGCATTTCAGGAGCTGAAAGGTCGTTTTGGCCAGAACCCAATTGTCAGGGAAGGAAAAGCTTAAGATAAAGCTAGAGTAGCAAGCAAGACTGTACAGCACCTACTGGAAAGAACAACATGATTAGATTTACATTTATTTTTTCCCACATTTTATCACCTATTACTCTTTATTTTTTAATTTATTGTTGTATTAAAATTGTCCCATTTCCCCTCCATTGCTCTCTGCTCTCTCCTGCCCCATCCACCCCATCCTTTCTCTAAGAGTCAATCCCTACCTTGTTGTCCATGGGTCATTTATACTAGTTCCTTGACTAAATTCTTCCCCTTCTAATCCCCTTTTTCCCCTCCCGTCCTCCCCTCTGGTCACTGTCACTTCAAAAACCTGTGGTACATTTACACAATGGAATACTATGTACTGGAAAGAAGGAAGGAAAGGAAGGAAGGAAGGAAGGAAGGAAGGAAGGAAGGAAGGAGGGAAGGAAGGAAGAAAGAAAGAAAGAAAGAAAGAAAGAAAGAAAGAAAGAAAGAAAGAAAGAAAGAAAGAAAAAAAAAAAGAAAAAAAAAAAAAAAAAAAAAAAAAAAAAAAAAAAAAAAAAAAAAAAAAAAAAAAAAAAAAAAAAAAAAAAAAAAAAAAAAAAAAAAAAAAAAAAGAAAGTCCTACCTTTTGTGACAGCATGATGGAACTAGAGAGTATTATGCTTAGTGAAATAAACCAGGTGGCAAAAGACAAATACCAGATGTAAACTTAAAATAATTACTGTAGTTACTGTTTGAAGGATGGATTGAATGTATAAATAAGTCTCAGATGCACAGAAACATGTTAGAAGACTACTACAGTGAAAATGCAGAAAATCAGAAAAAAATTAGAAGATATTAGGATAAGAATCATGAAGGCTTAGTAGTTGAAAGGATAAGTACCAAAATAAGTATCAAGATTCTAGCATGGGCAAATAGATAGATGTTGGCACACATGCTAATTTGAGTAGAGTAACATGAGCAGATATAGGAGGTAGGAAGATTAGAAGATTGTTAATGGGATTATTTGAAGTGGCATGTGAATTACCAGTAGGCTGAATATTGGCCCCCAAGATGCTCATGACCTAATCTTCAAACCCTATGATTATGTTACCTCCCATGGCAAAAAGGACATTATAAATGTAATCATAATGATTTTGAGATGGGGAGGTTGCTCTGCATTACCCAGTTGGGCATGATATAATCACAAGGGGACTTAAGTAAAAATGAGAGGGAGAGAGAGAGAGAGAGAGAGAGAGAAAGAGAATCAAAGTTAGTAGTAGAAGATATAAGGAAGTAAGCAGAGATTGAAATGATGTGACAACAAGCCAAAGGATGCTGGCAGATTTTGGATGCTGGAAAAGATAAGAAACAGATTCCCTTCTGAAGACTCCAGAAAACAGCTCTGTCAACATTCTGATCCACATAATCACATTGATGTGTCCATCACCTATATCTACAGAAAACTGTAGACTTACTCCCTTGCAAATGAAGGGATTACGAGTGAAAGTTTATACACTGAATAGTGAAACTTCTGGTCCTTTTTTTCCATCTGTTCATTGGCGTCAAGGAAGCGCACAGTCAGTGTTGTAGCCATCCCCTTTCATTGCACAGGCAGCAGATTAAAAGATACCTCCATAAAGAAACTCAAGTGGAAAAAAAATGAAGATTCTGATAGTTGACTTAATGACTCTATAGCAAAGTCTTCCACCTAACATGCCCTATCGTTGTTTTTAGGCCCCACTTAAAAATGAGCAGATACTGAAGATTCCCAAAAATTTGAAGAAGCTACTAATATGAATAAACAAATAGAAATAAAAAAGAAAATGGGGAGAAACCATGACAAAAATATTAAAAATCCATCATTAATCTTTTGTAGAGATATAAACAAATTATTGCATTCATAAAAGGAGACATTTTAAAAAATAATTAAAACATTACATTATACAAATGAGAACTTTGAAATTAAAAAGCATTATGACAAAAATGCAAAAAATGTCTAGGTTCAGAAAATAAGGTCAATGACATTTTCCAGAAAGTAGAAGTAAGTTACAAAAATATAGTAATAAAAAAGAAGAAATAAGATCAAGGATTGTCCAGGAAGTCCAGCATCCAAATACTAAAAGTTCCAAAAGGAGAAAATAAAAGAAGGAAATGATGAACCAACTAATACACGAAAAGAACCAAAACTGGAGAACAGATATTTCCAGGTTAACAGGACCCACTAGGTGTCCAGACAAGTCATTTTAAGAAAGACTCACAGCACAGCCCATCCTTCTGAAATTTTAGAACATTAGAGAAGACCCTACAAATTTTCATGCAGAGAAATAGGTCATATAACCATGACTAAGAATCAGAATGTATTGGAGTTCTCGACAGAAATGTTTGAAGTAAATAAATAAATAAATGTAAAAGAAATGCTTAAAGCTGGAAGACAATGGAACAATGCCTTCAAAATTATAAAGGACTCCCCCTCTCTCTGAAAATAATAAAAAAAAATTTTAATTATAAGGGAAAGTGATTTCTAATCCAGAAGTCTATACTGAATCAAACTATATTATTCAATTGTGATATAATGAAGATACTGCTATATATACAAGGAATGAAAAAGTTTCTCTCTCATACTCTCTTTGTCAGGAAGTAAATGGCCAAGTGAATGTGTATTTTTTTCATAAAAATAAGAATACAACAAGAAAAAGGAAACGGGTGAGAATGTTCCCACAACACAGAAGCACAAAAGAGAGGCGAAAAGAGTGGATCTCTCTTGGAGGGAGATTCTAGGATGACAACTACACAAGAGGCCTAGAAAGCAACAGTCCCATTTGAAATTTTATAAGAGAGAGATATAGGAGGGGTGTCTCCAAGAAAAGTAATAGTTTGAACATAGAGGGGAATTCTTGCTTCTGGGAGTAGGGATATAAATGAATGATTAAAAAATTTGAGTGAAAAACAGTAAAAAAAAAAAAAAAAGCAAAATTGACTAAAAAGGAAATATAATCATATCACTCTACATGACTCTTCTTTGAATTATACTTATGCAGGCATAATAAGATCAACATTTTAATAGTTTAGGATCAAACAATGATCATAGTTTAGCCACAG
Organism: Noctilio leporinus; assembly: GCA_004026585.1. Taxonomy (NCBI): domain Eukaryota; kingdom Metazoa; phylum Chordata; class Mammalia; order Chiroptera; family Noctilionidae; genus Noctilio; species Noctilio leporinus. The sequence goes on along the minus strand of PVIW01000039.1, from coordinate 177,088 downwards.
ATGCTAATGTAGTTATTTTCCAGAACATGTTGCTCGGTGGTCTGATACACTCTAATAATTATCATAGTAGGTTATGGCTAACCAAAGATTATTTAAATCTCTTTTTATTAGATAATTAAATATTCTTTTAAATATTCCATGCTAAGCCTAAAGTCAGTGCCCTTATTTAAAAGGATATCTACTTGGATCTATTCCTGGTTTATAATGCTGATTATGGGTAGGGGTAAAGATGAGAATAATTTCATTTTATTCCATTTTTCATAACTGAAAATTATGTCTTTTTAAAGTTCCTAAAATATTAATAGTGAATAGTACTATCGTAATGAGGATTGTTATTTCTAAAGATTTAATTTTACCAAAAGGATGAAAAGCAGTGAATCATTTGGAGGTCACTTGCTCTACTGAATTAGGTAAATTCTATTTCCTTTAAAAAATCTCAGCCATGTGGCAAACCATACTGCCCTGAGCTCCTTATCCTGTTAGCCTTCACTGCAGAGCACAGGTCTCTCCTCAGGGTTTTATATCAACAAGGTTATGAACAATGTTTTATTAAACAATGAAACCACCACTTAAAAATAGTCTACAGCACACTTTTCCTGGACCCAATGTGTTCACGCACACTTTAGAGAATCTCATTTAAAAGAAAACATGTTCCTGAAGAAAATGTATTTACTGCAAATTATATTTTATCAGTTCAATCACTTGTTAAATGCACAAGTCGTGCTCCCTATTTGAAAAGAATATTGAAATAAATCATTTTGTAAAGCCTAGACACTTGTGAAAGTAAGTAGTTATTCCTTAGTGAATATCACTTTTTCAGTTTGGAGATGTGTAGCTCATACTTTATAATAGAACATTTCTGTGTAGCTAGTTATTCTATAATAAAACATTTCTGTACAAATAATAACAGTCTCTGTTTCTAAATTACCATTTCCCCAGGTACTTACAGTGTTTACAAAGCTATTTTTAAAGTTCTCCATCATGGGTGACTAATGAGTAGTCAAATAAATAGTCATCTGTACCAAAAATTCCATCACAATCATGAGCCACACCTTTGACAGGTGGTAAAAATATGGTTAATTGACATAAGTTAAACATAGCTTGTAAACAAATTAAATTAATTAATAGTATGGCATTTGGCTCCCCTTTCAAAGGTGTGTGTTGAATTCTGCTTTCCTAAAAGATTAAAATAAATTTTACCATAGGTAGAAAATCCTTCCCTCCACAAAAATAGAAATATTTTGTGCGCTTATCAAAAAACATTTAAAGCAAAGGTAAAATGACTTTTGACTTTTTTTTTTTTTTTGAAAAGGAATTTCAATCGTCAATTGGGTCATTTATTATGTTTCAAGGGCTCTGTTTTCTTCCTTCTTGCACTGGCCATGATGAATAATACTTATGTGGACCTTCTAAGGAGAGGTCCTAATGGCTAGCAGAGCTGGAAAACAAAAACAAAAACAAAAAACCAGACCCTAGCAGCAATTTCTGCACAGGGGCCTCTCATACAAACTGCACTTTAGGGAGAAGCCTGCATTGTACCATCTGCCTTTGTACCAAATTGCCTGCCTGCACTGTGGTTTTGCTATCTACACCAGCCTTATAACAGAGTTCTTGGGATGTTATTTCAGCCAGTAGAACTGAGGCTTTCTACATCCAAATGGAGCTGACACAGGTATAGCCCCAACCAATCAGAGCATGTCATGTCCATTCTGATCAATCGGGACAGTGTCTTTTGGACTAATCAAACTGCAAGGATTTTGGAGTTCTCTCTTAGGTGAGGTTGAACCAAGCAGGAGGGCCCAGGAGCAGGGACTTTTGTCTGTATAAGTTGGCTCCCATCTGGCAGATATTTAAATATGTTAGCCTCCTTGATGTATTTCTAACAGAAAATATAAATAAGTGATTAATAATATTAAAAAAATTTACTATAGTAGGGTTAAAATAACCACATCGGTAAGAGGATACAGCTCTTACAGTTCTTTCTACATCCAGGTTCAAAATCATTGTTATAGGAACACTACAATTTGTGGCCACTTATAGTTGGCTTAATTTTTAATGCTTTCTTGATATTTAAGAGCATCTGGATTTGGTTAAGAATGTAAGATCATTGAAATCATTGAATAATGCACATTCCACAGGAGGGGCGCAACACTGACATTTGGGTACCCTGGGTCCCAGATCTTATTGGTGGATGTTTCCCTACCACACACAACAGTACTCTTTCAGTATGTTAAAAATTATATTTGCTTTTAACTTTGGAACTCTATTTAGGATTCCTCCCTAAGTTGTGAACACACACCCTTAAAAAGAATGCCCAATGCTCTGTTCCAAATTACATAATAAAAAGTGTTCCAGATATTCAGAATCAACCATATTTGTTGTATTTGCACAGCCAAGAAAATGCATAATTTCTGAACTCTATCTATATGAAAAATTACTATAGTTTCTTGTACTTGTTTAGTTTCTTGTATGTGAATAATGGAGTAATTATATTAATTTAACCTTTGGATCCCACTCTCATCCATCAGCTCTTGTTTTCATCCTTGCCATATAATTTTACATGTGAGCAGAAATGGTCTTTGCTTTGTCTTTCATCCCTGTTGTTTCTTTTGTACTAATCATCACTTCATCTTATAGAAACTTCAGGAAGGCTGAGGCTATGCTTTAACGGTGGTCTTTAATGCCTGACACAATGCCTGAGGATCAGAAAAGAATTCTAGAATTCTAGAATTACCGTAGTTTCCTGTTTCTAGGATCCACATTGTTTTTCACATTTCAACTATGCAACATTTACGGTTTCTGTCATAACCAATGTTAATGAACTATTATCAGCTTCCAGACCAAAGAGTAAATTGAGACAGTGTTCTTTACCTGCTCACCTCTCCTCTTCAGCCAGCTCAGAAGGGACCCCTTGATCAGATTGCCACCCAGTTGCATTATTTGCATTTATAACACATGTCACATTTTTAACTTAAAATTCCTATTGTCACTGAAAACACCCTCAAAAAGATTGTACAATGATGTAACTCAAAACCACAAGATCCGAAGCAGATTGACTGCACAATTAAAGACAACAAAACAAGGCCCAAAGGAAACAGGATTTCCCTGACTTATCCTGCACATATTTTCATAGGTCCAGTTTCCTTTCTGAGGAGTAGCATCTCCTCCAGTGATGAACTCTATGAGGGCCCTGCCTCTGCAAGGGAGGCCTGTCTCACAAAAACCCTAACATCTGTTGAACACCTGTCTAAAATGGGCAAGAGAATCTTGCAGGTGCCAGATCTAGGTCAGACATAGGAAGTTGGGAGAAATAGGTGTACTATCGTTATTTGAAGCCAAAGGTCTAGATAAGGATCCTCAGGAAGGACAGCATGGATGACCAGAATTTTACACCTGTGTGAGAGGTGCAGAGACAGGGCTTCCTGACCAGGATTTGGGGAGGTAAAGCTACCCTCACTAGTTATACCACTGGCACAAGAGTAGGAAGAACTCCATGTGCTTAGTACAAGCAAACTTCCTATTAAAAGTACAGGGTTATTACTGGAACTCTTGAAAAGTAACAGGATGACACCCGTTTTTTTTAACTCTTAAATTCTAAGAGCTAATGTAGGATGTGTAATTCATTCTCCATAGTGGAAGGTGCAAGCTATGTCATATCTATTGGTTCTTAAATCAAGTTAGAACTGGCTCTCCACAGTTGTATAGGTAATTCTTCCTGGTGTCCCCAAAAGATGTGCAAAGTACCTTTAGATGTTACTTTTCTGTACACTGAAGCATATCCCTCAGCTCCATTCCTCTGGGAAACCTTCTCAGAGCTTCCTTTGAGCCATTTGTTCTTCCAGCAGCCATAGAGTTATTTTCCTGGACTCTCATTGTCTTCACCCTTGACCTTATCCCACCATTCTAGGGGTCCCTGATTTCTGCATCGCCTTATTTACTCTCTCATTTTGGAAAATCACACTCTCTAGTAGCTTCCTGAAAAATAGAATCATGAAGTATGAAGTGTTTATAAGGCTTTGCACTTTTCAAGATTTTATTCTAGATGCTAAAAGAAATTAAAATTATAGAAGGAAGGAAATTGGTTGAAGAATTGGTGTGAAAGAAAAACATGCTATGGGTTACAGTTTGCCCTGAAAGTATTGTTTTCTTAGCACAGCCCATTCTTTATAAAAACAGTACATACATGTATTTAAAGCTTTGCACTTCACAAAAGCATACACTATAAATAACAAGGCGTATTGGATAAATAAGGTTGGGTTACACCATACTGCTCAACTTTATAATAAGAGCACCAGCAAAAAGATAAACACCTATTTTTAAAAAATGACTGTTCATTTTCACTAGAGATCTACGGGCATTTACATCTAAGACATCAAAGTTACCAAAATTAAAAATATGATTCAGAAGCTTCATTTTTTTTAAGCACAGAGGGAAATACTGTTGCAACTTTTTTATCTGTCTTCACAGCTTCACTAGTTACCTTAAATATTAGTAAATGCATTGAAACCATTAGCCCAACCCTTGCTTTCTCTAAAGGAAGAAAGCTCTGTAGCATCTCTTTCTTAAGTGTTTGTATATTGCTAAGGCTTGTTCTTTCATTGTTGAGAAAGTCTTCTTCTGATTTCTTGGAAATCATATGCTGGGAAAAATTATGTATGAACCAATACAACCTCAATTATTATTACCCTGATATGGTTCCCCATTTACTTGTGTCTGAGCTAAATCATGTTGCTGAAACACATGTGACAGCAGAAGAGACCTTAAGTTCTGTTCTTTGAAAGGTTTCAGGGAATACACTAGAATCCTTCCACTGCTTTGGTTTGCTTTACTTTTTCTTTTATTTCCTCAATCTTCTCTTCTTTCTTTTATTTTTTACGTATAAGATTATGTTAAGATTATGTTCAGAAACCTAACATAATAAACATTAACTTTTCTCCTGAAAACAGAAATCCAGAAGTAAGACCACTTTATGAACTATCTAGGAACTAAGCCACAAATTGGAGAACCAATGGTTGGGTAATATTGAATATGCAGATGGAAGGATATGATCATATCCTATTTAGTAATTTTAAGTTGATACGTTAATAACATTGTTGAAGCTGTGCACAGCTCACAGTAATGTATTAGAATATCAATATTTAGCTATCCAACATAACACCTATGCCTAATCAATGGCTGTTGACCAGGTATCGGCAGCCAGTGGAATGATGACACATGTTCAAATAAACTGAAAATTAATATTTCATAATGAGTCATGGTATGCTAAATACATATGTCACATGGGAGGCAGAATTGACAAAAGCAAAGTAAATAATAAGGAAGTCAAAAAAAGGCATTAATTCTAGAATAGACTACCAGGATCCCATACCGTATAAAAATGTGATATCTTCCCAGCAAGTTTCAATATCCACAAAAGTATCCATTGTCCATTCTTCTTCTAACCAGGTGTCTTCAATTTTAACTCATTCTGGAGATTCATGTCTTCCCTTTCTACACTGCTAATCCTATAGGAGATTTAATTGGCTCAGTTTGGGAACCCTGGCATTCTATCACTGCAACTTCAGAAACATATCCACCCTTGCTCTAAGCTTAAGGGAGAGTGGGGCCATATGATACCACCACTATTGCTTGGGAAAATACTGAACAGTTCTTATATTGATTCAGAGAATGGTGATGTTGACATAATGAAAGCAATTAATGTCATTGTCAATATTGCTTTGAAGGCCGCAATTTGTGAGACTAGGGAAAGTATCTCCTTATCAACTGAAAGAAAATGGAACATATCAAAAAAAGGATTTGATGTTCAGGTTAAAACTTATGAAAGTCAGAAGTAACATCAATGGGTCCACTAGTTCAACATTTAGATCATTTTTAAAATCAGTTTAAAGCCAAAATAAAATATTATATAATGCCATATAATAAAGCAATACAATATAAACAGACTATGAAGTTATTTGTAAAACAAACCTAACAACAGGGTGGACACATTGCTGAATTAGTAACTGGTTGAGAAATGGAAAAGGTGATCTCTAAGCTGCTGGGTAAAGCTAACACTGTAATAACCCTACCTTTGCATGCCATTATTTCACTAACCTTATGTTGTAGCTGAGCTGGACAACAGTTATCTTCTGTCACTTTGTCTTGGGTAATAGTGGTACATAAGAATGTATCATTCCTTAAGAATGAGACTATCACTTTCCTATTGATAAAAAGTGCTACGAGGTACAATATGCCAAGGAATCTTTGGAAATTGTGTCTTGCAAGCTAAGGGTTCTTATCAATTTGCTATATCACAATATTTGGAAAAAAATGTAGATGACATAAATTTTCACCTAGGAGAAGCATAGTTCTACCAAATTTGAAACCATCTTCTTCCCAAGAGGAGCTTTCTATACATTATAACAAAGTAGAAAAAAATATATGCACATGTAATGCCTTGCTAAATCATTATAGCTTGTTCTAAGTCAAAGAAATTAACTCGGGCTTGCTTTTATGGACCAACTATTTTTAAAAAGCAATGAAATCTGTTTTTCAGTGCTCCTAGTGAGAAAATGAAGTTATGCAATTAAATACCACTGCCAACTGTCATGCTATCTCTTTTGTTTGTGTCCCTCCTAAGATATAAAAAGGAAATTTCTGGCCCTGGCTGGTGGCACAGTGAATAAGATGCAGGCCTGGAACCCAAAGGTCGTTGGTTCGATTCCCCAGCCAGGGCACATAAGGATGTTGCAAGCCAGGCCCCCAGCCAGGTCCTTAGCTGGAGGCAGGTGAAAGGCAACCGTACATTGATGTCTCTCTCCCTCTCTGCCTCTCTCCCTCTCTCCCTTTCCCTCTGGCTAAAAATAATAAATAAAATCTTTTTTTTTCTTTTTTCTTCTTTTTTTTTTTTAAAGGAATTTTTTTCACTATACAGAGAGCTCTGAAGCATTTTGGTGTAGTAGTCTAAATATAAGATGGTTGAGAAATCAGAGCAGAGAATATTCATGTACTTATATGAATCTTAAGTAAAAAATAACTGGTACTATCTTGAAAAACTGTTTCACTTGAGATCTGTTTCTTGGCATTCTGAATCTCATTGCTTCATGAAAAATATAAATTTGGTATTGTCAGAGAAAAACAGTGTTTTCTCAGTCTTTGATCAAGAATAATTTTAAAATACAACTTAAATAGTACTAAAGTGAAAATGTAGCTTTAAAAACAAATATTAGAAAACTAGAAAGGTTGAAAAAAATGAGGCACATTCAGGAAGACAGGTAAATTATATGAAATAAACCCAAAGAAAGCAGAAGAAAGGAATCAATAACTATAAAAGCATAACTTAATGAAATAGGAAACAGGCAAATGTAGACTTGACTAATATATTGAAAGGTTGTTCAGTAAAATCTCACTAAAATGGATAAACATGATTGAGAAAGAAGGGAGGATGGACAACAGCAAAAACAAGAAAGTGATATAACTACAGGCATAGGGATTTTTAATGTTTAAAGAAAATACTTTGGGAAGGGGTGACCAAGGTATAAGTGGAGTTTACTTACACCAATATCCTCCCAGGACCAATATGGAACTATAACTTAATTGGAAAAAGATCTGGAATAACCAACAGAATACCAGTTGGAAAGAAGCCTTATAACCATAGACAGAACAGAAGAGAATGCTTCATCACAACTTGACTGGTAGGAATTGCAGAGATACGAGGGCGCTGACTGGGCTCACACCAGCAGCAGCAGCAGCTGAGGAACCGAGCTGGGGGCTCCACCTGAGAAGGGTGGGTTCTAAACCCCCAACAGAGCTTCCCAGCCTACAGCAACAAAGCTGAGAGCCAAATAGCATCCAGCTGTTTCTTTTTCTCCCCATTTTTAATTGACTCTTCTTGTTTGCTTTTACTTTTTAGAGAGTGGGCTTTTTTTTTTTTGAGTCCCTGTCTTTGTGGTATGACCTTCTGTCATGCAGCGGTGCACTTTCTTTACTTCCTGCATTCACCTCTGATGACGTCAGATCATCCCATAATCTGGACCTAGTCAGCCTGTTGGAGCCAGCCAGAGATCCATTGCCTTTGTGCCCTTCAGTTTTTAATCCAATTGATCTGTGCTCATCTATCAAGTGTAGATACCGTTGGGCAGGACCGATTAGCTCTGTTGTAAACCAATCAATCTGTGACCCCTGGTAACCTTAGGTACCACTGGGCAGGGTCAATTAATTCAGTTGTAATCCAATGAATCTGTGGTCAGCCACAAGGCTCATATGCCTCTGGGCAGTGCAGATTGATTCAGTTGTAAATCAATGAATCTGTGATCAGCAGGCAGGCCCAGGTGCTGCTGGGCAGGACAGATTGATTCCAGTGGGGAGGCTTATGAGAACCTCTCAGGCTCCAATAAGGTTTTCAAATGATTTCTCAAAAGAAACACTAAACGCCAGAAGATTATGGCAAAAACATATTACAAGTAATGGGGAAAAAAGGCCTGCAACCAAGAATGCTCTTCCCAGCAAGGCTTTCATTCAAAATGGAAGGTGAAATGAGAGTTTCCCAGACAAGAGAAGGCTTAAAGAATACACCTTCACCAAACCAGCATTGCAAGGGATACTAAAGAGTTTGCTTCAAAAAGGTGAAGAAACAGAAAGAGAGACAGAGAAGAGCACAGGTACAAAGGGGGAAAATGTCAATGAATGAGTATCTGCCAATAATAACCTAAAACAGGTTAAATGTACAAATCAAAAAACATAGGGTAGCTAAAAGGATAAGAAAACCCACATATATGCTGTCTACAAGAGACCCACCTCAGAACAAAAGATCAACATGGACTGAAAGTGAAGGGAAGGAAAAATATATTTTAAGCAAATGGACACGAAAAAAAGGCTGGGGTAGCAATATTTATTTCAGACAAAATAGATTTTATAATGAAGGCCATAAAAAGAGTCAAAGAAGAACATTTCATAATACTTAAGGGAACAATCCAGCAAGGAGATATAACCCTTATAAACTATAAGCACTCAACATAGGAGCACCCAAATATATAATAAAAATCTTGAAGGACTTCAAGAAGGATATCGACAGCAAAACACTGATAGCATGGGATTTAAAAAGATTTTTTAAAAAAGATTTTATTCATCATTTTCAGAGAGAAGGGCAGGGAAAGAGGAAAAGGGGAAGGAAACATCAGTGTACAGTTGCCTTTCACCTGCCTCCAGCTACAGACCTGGCTGGAGACCTGGCTTGCAACCTCCTTATGTGCCCTGGCTGGGGAATCAAACCAGTGATCTTTGGGTTCGCAGGTAGGTGCCTATCCACTGAGCCACCAGCCAGGGCTAACAAGGGATTTTAATGCCCCATTATCAACAATGGACAGATCTTCCAAGCAAAACAACACCAAGGATATTGTGGCATTGAACAACACTTTAGATGAAATGGACTTAACTAATATATACAGAACTTTTCACCCCAAAGAAGCAAAATACACATTCTTTTCAAATGCACATAGAACATTCTCAAAGATAGACCATGTGGTAAAACACAATATAATCCTCCACAAATATAAGAAAATTGAAACCATACCAAGCATCTTCTCAGATCACAATGGCTTGAAACTAGAAACCAACCTCAAGGGAAGAAAACAAAAACGTTCTAATTCATGGAGACTGAATAACATGCTATTATGTAATAAATGGGTTAAAAATGAGATCAAGGAAGGAAACAAAAAAGTTCCTGGAAACAAATGAAAATGAATGCACAACAACCCAACACCTATGGGACACAGTGAAGGCAGTCCTCAGAGAGAAATTCATAGCAATACAGGCCTACCTAAAAAAGGTTAGAGGAAGCTTATACAAACAACCTAACTGTAATGGGGCAACAACTAGAATAGCAACAACAAACAAAGCCCAGAGCAAGTAGAAGGAAGTAGAATAATCAAGATCAGAGCAGAATTAAATGATTTAGAGACTAAAATTACAATTTAAAGAATCAATAAATCCAGAAGCTGGTTCTTTGGAAAAAATAAACAAAACTGGCAAGTCTTTAATTAGACTCATCAAGAAAAAAGAGAGAGGACCCAAATAAACAAAATCAGAAATGACAGAGGAGAAATCACAACTGATACCTCAGAAATACAAAGGATTGTAAGAAATTACTACAAACTATATGACAAGAGATTTGACAACCTGGGTGAAATGGACAAGTTTCTGGAAACATATAACCTAACAAAACTGAATGAAGAAGGAGAAGGCCTGAATAGACTGACAACAACTAGTGAAATTGAAGCAATAATCAAAAACTCCCAGCGTACAAGAGCCCCAGACAAGATGGCTACATAGGTGAATTTTACCAAACATTTAGGGAAGAACTAACTCCTATCCTTCTCAATCTATTCCAAAAATCCAAGAAGAGGGAAGACTCACAAATTCTTTCTATCAGGCCAGTATTATTTTAATCCCAAAACCAGGTCAGGACACAACAACAAATAAATAAATATGTAAAACTACAGGCCAATATTACTGATGAACATAGATGCTAAAATCCTTAACAAAATATTGGTAAACTGGATCCAACAATACATTAAAAAGATTATACACCATGATCAAGTGGGATTCATCCCAGGGATACAAGGATGGTACAACATTTGCAAATCAATAAATGTAATACACCACATAAACAAAATGAAAGATAAAAACCATATGAGCATATCAATAGATACTGAAAAAGCATTTGATAAAGTACAGCAAATATTTGTGAGAAAAACGCTCAGCAGAATGGGAATAGAGGGAGCATGCCTTAACATAATAAAGGTCATATATGAGAAACCTAAAGCCAACATCATACTCAATGGGAAAAACCTAAAAGCTAAGATCAGAAACAAGACAAGGCTGTCTACTCTCTCCACTTCTGTTCAACATTGTTTTGGAAGTTCTACCCATAACAGTCAGGCAAAAAAAAAGAAGAAAAAAAAAAGGGAATCAAAGGCATCCAAATTGGAAAAGAGGAAGTCAATCTGTCATTATTTGCAGATAACATGATAGTGTATATACAAAACCCTGTAGATGCCACCAAAAACCTACTCAACCTACTAAGCAAAGTTAGCAAAAGAGCTGGATATAAAGTCAATACTTAGAAATTAAGGACATTTTGGTATACCGACAATGAAATATCAGAGATAGAAGTTTGAAAACAAATCCTATTTACCATAGCAACAAGAAAAATAAAGTACATAGGAACAAACTTAACCAAGGAGGTAAAAGATTTATACTCACAAAACTACAGAACACTGAGAAGAAATTAAGGAAGATACAAATAAATGGAAGCATATACCATGTTCATGGATGGGAAGAATTGACATCATTAAAATGTCCATACTACCCAAAACAATCTATAGAGTCAATGCAATCCCAATTAAAATACCAATGACATATTTCACAGATCTAGAAAAAAAATACTTCAAACATTTATATAGAGCCAAAAATGACAATGAATAACCACAGCCATCTTAAGGAAGAAGAACAAAGTAGGAAGAATCACAATACTGGATATCAAATTATACTACAAGGCCACTATAATAAAAGAATAGTTTTTAGTAATAGTTTGTAGTAATTTCTTACAATCCTTTGTATTTCTGAGGTATCAGTTGTGATTTCTCCTCTGTTGTTTCTGATTTTGTTTATTTGGGTCCTCTCTCTTTTTTCTTGATGAGTCTAATTAAAAGCTTGCCAGTTTTGTTTATTTTTTCAAAGAACCAGCTTCTGGATTTATTGATTCTTTAAATTGTAATTTTAGTCTCTAAATCATTTAATTCTTATTTTTTTATTCTTTTATGGTACTGGCATAAGAATAGACATATAGATCAATGGAACAGAATAGAGAGCCCAGGCCAATTAATATTTGACAAAGGGGGAAGGAAAATAATATGGAGTGGAACTAACCTCTTCAACAAGTGGTGTTGGGGGAACTGGACAGGGACATGCAAAAAAATAAAACTAGACCATCAACTTACACCATACACCAGAATAGACCCAAGAGGGATAAAGGACTTAAACATAGCCTTGATACCATTGAAGTCCTGGAGGAAAACATAGGAAGTAAAATTTCAGATATCCCATGCAGCAATATTTTCATCAATACTTCTCCAAAGGCAAAGGAAATAAAGGAACAAATAAACAAGTGGGACTATATCAAACTGAAAAGTTTCTGTTCAGCTAAAAGGAGTTGGAGTGGAATTATCTCCTCTTTGCATTGCCTCTCTCACTGGACCATTGTTTGTGCTTCTCCCTTACCTAACCTCCTGCCTGAGCAGCAGAGTTGTGGGTGGAGTCTTACAGACAGAAGCAACTGTTGTCTGGCCTCAGGTTGTCTCTGCTTCCACTTTGGGGCTTTCTCTGATGATATGTGGGTCCAGTCCTAGCGCCCTGACCCTGGGGGCCCTCCTACCAGCAAGCCTCTCTTTGTAGCCCACCATCAGCTCCTGCATTCTGAAGTTTTATCTTACACAGACCCTTCCAATGGGAGCTATCTCCCTCCCACAGGACATCCTTTTGGGCATGCGTTTATCAGGGTGACTCTACACCAGGGAGTGGGCCCTGCCCAGTTCTAGAAGTGTAGGCTGCTTCTTACGAAGCCCTCTCTCTTCTTTATCACCCCAGTGGTTCTAGCAGGTCTTCTCTGTGTCATCTAAATGCTGGGGCACAGGACAAGCTTCTGGAATTGTTCTTTGAAAACTCCTCATATGGTTTGAGGTAAGTGGGGGGAACCATGCCCAGCCTTCCTCCACCTGGGGAACACACAGCACATTGGCAATTGCCACCATAGAAACTTCAGTCATCCCTGACCTCTTGAAAGGAAATCCTTATTTCTATTAAAATCCTGGATAAAATATAATAGTTTTCCTTTCAAATGTCCAACTAAGCAATTTTTTTCTTGTCAACCCTTTCTCCTAGGATACATGCAGCCTTCTGAGGATCCTAGCTTCACAGGCTGTGGCTGCAGTGACCCTCTTTGCACAAACCAAGAAATTGCAGCCCCCTCACCATTCTGATTTGCCATTTTCACTTTGTTTGGCCCCTGAGCATTTCCTCTTCATTCACTTCTAATAGGCCCTCTTAGTTCCTAGAGCACAGTTGGTAGAGTTGGAAAATACTTGAGGAGTGTGTGGAACTGGTGGGTGATGTTGGAGAATGAATCAGGAAAGCACATAATTTCCAGGGTGAATATGAATAAGGGAAACATCATTATATAATTGCTACTGTTTGTCTACTAAATTCCTGGGTAAGTGTAACCTGGATAAACACAGATTACATGTAGAAATGTAGAAAAGGAATAAAGAAACACTGCATCCCCGTTATAGCATTACCTAAAGTTAACTGTGAAATGTAAACGTCATCACTCCCTTTCTAATTTTTTTTTAAACCAAAATCTAGGGTGAGTTATTATTGATCAATAATCATACACAGCTAAGAATTGAGGTTATTTTAAGTCATTTTAATGTTGCTGAGTGGTAAAGGAAGGGCAGGAAGTGGAAGGCCAGAATCAACAGAAAGGTAATCTTGGTACCACTTGGCAGTCATCTGCCTACACGTTGGGTTTTAGCTGGGTTCTGAAAGAAGAGAATTTTAGTAGTGTTTATAAAATGTCTTCCCAAGTAGATGCCAATGTTTTATGACACATTACCCCTTTTACTTATTTGAGTTATAATTATGCCAATACCACTTTATATCTTCAGTTAATTACTTAATTACTCACCTATCTAAAATAGAAGAACCTCCAGTGCCCCTATTGTAAGTTCTTCTCATCAGTAAGATATAAGAATCCAAAGGAACTACTTCATTTAAAGAGGTGAGCGTTGTTCCCAAACAACATACAGAAAGGCAAGTATAAAATTCCTTTTACCCTGGCTGGTAGCACAGTGGATAAAGCGCCGGCCTCCGAACCCAAAGGTTGCAGGTTCGATTCCCCAGCCAGGGCACATAACCAGGTTGCAAGCCAGGTCTCCAGTCAGGTCTGTGGCTGGAGGCAGGTGAAAAGCAACCATACATTGATGTCTCTCTCCCTCTCTGCCTCTCTCCCTTCCCCTCTTTCTAAAAATAATGAAATAAAATCTTAAAAAAATATATATATTCCTTTTGTTCACCAGTTGAGTCTAGTTTTATATTTTAATTACTAATTTTGAGAGAGAGAGAGACAGGAAGGGAGGGAGAGAGAGAGAAACATGGATTGATTTACTCTTCCACCCATCCACCTACCCGTTGTTTGCTTCCTGCATGTGCTCCAACTGGAGATCAAACCCACAACCCTGGTGCATTGGGAGGACACCCCAACCAACTGAACCATCCCGCCAGGGCTGGATTCTTGTTTTTTTTTTTTTTAAAGATTTTTATTTCATCATTTCTAGAAAGAGGGGAAGGGAGAGAGGCAGAGAGGGAGAGAGACATCAATGTATGGTTGCTTTTCACCTGCCTCCAGCCACAGACCTGACTGGAGACCTGGTTTGCAACCTTGTTATGTGCCCTGGCTGGGGAATCGAGCCTGTGACTTTTGGGTTCGCAGGCCGGCACCTTATCCACTGTGCTACCAGCCAGGGCAAGGATTCTTGTTTTAAAACATCGTTGCTATAGGCAAATTCGCTCCCAAGTGCTCACCTTTCCCATTACCCTACCCCTCTTCTTCCTTCCCCAAGAGTATTACCTTTACTTCCTCTCTCCTAAGTTCCAAAAGCCCCTTCTTTTGCCTCTGTATTGTTTCCTGAGCCCGCTTCTTCTACCACTCACTTCTTCTACCCCTGTGACTTTCTAAATAAACTTTCTCTTATAATAAAAATTGTTTCTATATATTATGGCACCATTAAAAACTGGTTCCAACTGACACCACCAAAGGATGACCAAAATGTGGAAAAACAGTAACTCGCATTCATCACTGATAAGAATGCTGAATGGCACAATCACTTCAGAGGACTATTTGTCAAGTTACTACAAAGTTACATATAGTCAGTCTATGATATTATCCAGTAATCATGCTCCTATGTATTTTCCCAAATGAGTTTAAAATTTATGTTCACACAAAAGCCTGTACACAACTGTTTATAGCAGTTTTATTCGTAATTGCTTAAAACTGGAAAGAACTGAGGTGTCATTCGATAAGCGAACGAACAAAAAAGTTGTGGTACATTTGTATTAGACAAGGTTCTTCAGAGAGAACAACAACAGGGATTTATGTGCATATATATCCTACTGAGAACCAGCGGAGGTGATGGTGTAAGGCCCAGCCTGAACCCATAACTGATATCCCAGATTGGAGACCCTCAGGCAGAAAAAGTGAATTCTCTTTTGCTCAGTCTTCTGTCTTATTCTGGCATTTATGGATCAGATGAGGCTTACGTACACTAGGGAAGGTTACCTGCTTTACTCAGTCTACTGGTCCAGATGTTAAATTCTAGCTTCTGACACCCCGTGGTCTTTTCAAGTTGATGAAAGAAATAAACCTTCACAACATCCATACCGTGGAATATCATTCAGCAATAAAAAGATGTGAGCTATGAAGCCATGCAAGGTCAGAGAAAACTTAAATGCATAGTGTCAGGGAAGGAAAACAATCAGAAAAGGCTATATACTATATGATTTCAACTCTGTGAGATTCTAGAAAAGGAAAGCCTAGAGGCAGAACAAAGACCAGTGGTTGCCAGGGATTTGTAAGGGACGCAGTAATGAATAGGTAAAGCAGGAACAGGAAGGATTCTTAGGGCAATGAAACTCTTCCACTTGATCCTATAATGATGGCTATATGGCACTATGCATCCATTACAATTCATAGAACTACAACCAAAGGGTGAATCCCAATATAAACTATGAATTCTAGTTAATGATGTTAACTTAAAAACAAAAAGCCAATGGAAGAGGCAACAGGCATTTATTGGAGATTCAGAAGAATTTGGGGAGATCCCTTCAGGCAGAAACCCAAACAATTTTCTAATTAGGTGGTGAAGGCATAGAAGCATTTATGAGAAAGGGAAGGGGAATAATTGTGTGAAGAGAAGAAAGGAATTTCTATGGGTTCAGATAAGCTAACATAGTGACGCCAGTTCTAAAGAATGTTTTCAATTTTCAGTCCCATAGTCATATCTGCTTTTCTGTTAGCTTTGCAAATAATTGCTTGGAATACTATGCTCCTTCAAGACCAGTTCAAAGGTTATTTTGGACATTTTTAACATTCCAAAGATTTGAGGAGTAAGACATGCAAGGTAGTTCTGTTGGGATGGTGCTCTGACTCCTTTTTTAAAGTGACTTGGTTAATATTTTTTACAATATCATTATATCTTCATCAATTATAACAAAAATACCACATCAATTCAATATGTTAAAAATAGGAGAAATTGTGGGCAGAGGGGATATATATGAACTCTCTGGACTTTCTGCTCAATTGTTTTGGTAAACCTAACCCTGACCTAAATATGAAATCTATTGGTTAACAAACAAACAGTCAACTGGTATTACACAGCCAGACATATGTTTGTTGTGATATTGCTATTTGTCTAAATCCTTTTCAGGCTGCAGGATGTCTTAGTCACACCTGGCTGGTGTGACTCAGTGAATTGAATGTTGGCCTGCCAACGGAAAGATCGGTGGTTCGATTCCCGGTCAGGGAGCATGCCTGAGTTGTTGGCCAGGTCTCTGATTGGAGGCCTGTGAGAGGCAACCACACATTGATGTTTCTCTCCCTCTCTTCCTCTCTCTTGTCCCCTCTTTCTAAGAATAAATAAATAAAATATTTTAAGAAAATAATTGTTAATATATTCACATACGTAGTTATTTTTCCAAAGTCTAGCTGTCTTACCCAGGGACCTTGAGTTCAGATACTTTTTCTGTCTCAGTTATATACTGACTAGACACAGCTCTTGACCACAAACATCCAAGCTCTTCTACTAAACCATAATCCCCAGTATGGATTCTCTCTTCCCTTTTGGTAACTTAGATGCATTTAAATCTCACCACAGAGTTACAGGGTTTTACAAAAGGTAATAAAAATCAATCTACCTTCAAGAAAACAAAACATTCAACAAAGCCAGACTCAGAGATGACCATGATGTTATGGTTATTTGAAATAACCATAATTAAAATGCTAAAAGTCTTAGTGGAATAAATGGACAATGAGCATTAACGGAAGGGAAATTTCATTAGAAAGACAAAAGCTATGAAACAGTCAAGTGAACATGCTAGAAATAATAAACCTGTGATCAGAGATGAAAAGTTTCCTCAATGAGTTTGTAGCAGCCTGGAAAAAACAGAAGAAAGAATCAATGGATTTGAAATTAAGTCATCTGGAATCATACAAACTAACATAACTATACATGTAATTGAAGTGCCAGAAGAAGAGAGTGAAAGAACAGAATGATGACCAACATTTTTCTAAAGTTAATGACAAAATACAATGTAGAGATTCAAGGAAAAAAAAAAACCCTAAAAACATCACCGTCAAGCTGTGGAAAACCAGAGTTAAAGGAAAAATCTTGAAGGCAATCAGATGGGGAACAACATTGCATGTAGAATGACACCACAACCTGGCATGAGTCAAGCAGTAAATTGTGACTGGCAGTTTAACCAACAATGGGTTTCACTTCTTTGTCCACATGCTGTGAAGATAGAAAAACTCCCATGGACTTATTTTGGTACCTTTAAATTTGGAGCTCCTCCTGAATCTCCTGCCTTTCATTGTTTTACTGTCATTTTGTAAATACCAGGGCCTTGGCTTACAATAACAAAATAAGGTTTCCCCAAACCCAGGTTATAATGTCTCCAAAATGTGGAGTGAGAGACTAAGCTGTTTCTTTAAATTGGGTTTATACAGGGCTTTCTAAGATTCTAGTTTAAGGTTCTGTGAACACTGAGAAGGAATTGATCTACTGAGATGGACGCCCCATGTAATTAACCAAAGGCTCAGATTTTATGGATAATAAGAGTCTGGAAGCCTTTTGCTGATAGGTATTCCTAACATACTCTGCAAGAACCTCAAGTAGAGTTTCCTGCACTATAATCTGCTTGTTTAAGCCGGCTGAGTTAAACACTGCAGGAACACCCTGGTCTTGTCTTTCTACCAATGGATTGAGACCTGCCTTGCCCAAACAGAACTGCAAGAATTGTATCCTTGTTTGCATCTACACTGACGGATCAGAACTGCACAAATTGGAAACTTCATCTGCATAAAATTGGGAACTTGACTGGGAGCTTTCTCTCTAAAAGATGGCCTCCCTTTTGTGTTGGTGGAACACAATTTAAGTTACTATCTAAATCTTGTCTCCAAGCTTGAAGCTCCTTTTGTTCAAATAAATGGTTTTTGTTTTTTAACAGTCTAAAATTAACTAAAATTAACTTTGGTTTACAGTTCCCTCAGAGTTGGTAAAGTCCTCCAATTTAACGGGAGGAAATGTCAATAGGCATGGTTGTCCACTAGAGGGTGATATGAGTCCTAACTTAAAAGGAGACCACACTAGAGTATATAGCACAAATTCAACACATTAGGGGAAAAAAAAGTAATGAATACATTCTAAAATAACCAAAATTTAACTAATTTTCATATTACCATTTGGTTGGTGCTATGGTTGGAACATACCTAATATTTTCTAAAAATGCACATTAATAGGAAAAATCAAGCAAATGTAAGACAAAAATTATTTCTAGATATTTAGAATGATGAAAAGATAAATCCATAAAACATTATAACTATTATAAATATATATGCACCTTTTAAAAAGTCCCAAAATACATGAAGCAAAACTAACAGAATTTAAGGGAGAAATAAGCAATTCAACAATAATTACAAGATTCAATATCTAGCTTTCAATAATATACGGAGCAACTAGAGAAGAGGCCAAAAGGGAACTAGAAGATTTGCACATCATTATAAGCAAGCTAAACTTAGTAGGCATATATAGAACACTCCATACAACAACAGCGGAATACAAAGTCTCAAGTACACGTGGAATATTCTCTAGGACAGATGTATATTAGACCATATGGAACGAATTCAGCAACACAACATTTTTTTTGAAAATTCACATATATTGGAAATTAAATAACGCACTTATAAATAACCCATGGTTTAAAGAAGAAAACACAAAGGAAAGTAGAAAGTACTTTGAGATGAATTAAATAGAAAACATACCAAAAATTAATGCAGTAAAAACATTGCTTAGCAGGAAGCTTATAATTCATCTATATTAAAAAAGAGAGAGAGAAAAGAGAAAGATATCAAATTAATAATCTAACCTTTCAGCATAAAAACATAGAAAAATGTAAGAGCAAGATAAACCCAAAGCAAGCAGCAGGAAGAAAACAATAAAAACCAGAGTAGAAATAAATGATATAAAGAATAGAAAAAATAGATATAATCAACAAAACTGAAAGTTGGTTCCTTGAAAAGATGAACAACATTGACAAACCTTTAGCTAGACTGACCAAAAGAAGGAAGGGAAAAACAGAGTTAAGGAGATCGGGGTGTACATTGTTGTTGGCATCTGGTTAACTTTGCAGCGGACGCAGAGATGCATATCTTTGTGAAAACCCTGACTGACAAGATTATCACTTTTGAGGCTGAGCCCAGTGATACCAGTCAGAATGTGTTACTTGGATTTTAGGAAAGCTAAAATCCAAGACAGAAGGGCGCCTTGCCTGACCAGCAGCATCTGATTTTTGTGGGCAAATGGCTGAAAGATAGCTGCACTGTCTCAGACTATAGGACTACAACATTCAGAAAAGTACACCCTGCACTTGGTGCTTCATTTGTGTAGTAGCATCATCCAGCCCTCCTCCGCCAGCTGTCCCAGAAGTACACCTGTGACAAGATGATCTGCCGCAAGTGTTAGGACTGCTTCACCCCTGTGATGTCAATTGCCCCAAGAAGTGCAGTCATACTAACAACCTAGGCCCTATGAAAGTTATATAAGGTCCCTCCTCCTATGGCCTACAGAGTGGTCTCTTGCCTAATTCCTGTGACCCCAGGGCCTCAATAAAATTGTTTTTTCACTAACTGGAGCAGAAAAAAGATTTTTTTTTTTTTTAAATACAGAGAGAGAAAACTCAATTTCTAAAATGAGGAATAAAAGAGGGACATTACTACCACATTATGGAAATAAAAATAGAAAAAAAAAAAAAGAGAATGCTTATAGCACTTGTATGCAAACAAATCAGGTAACCCAGATGAAATGGACACATTTCAGAAAGACACAAACTATCAAAACTGACTGAAGAAGAAATAAAATATTTGTTAGACCTAAAATAAGGAAGGATATTGAAGTTGAAATTTAAAAATAATTCTACAAAGAAAAACTCAGAACCAGATACCTTCACTGATGAATTCTGCCAAACATTTAAAGAAGAAATAACACCAATCCTCCACAATTTCTCCAAATACTGGAAAAAGAGGGATCACATCCCAACTAATTCTTTGGACCCAGTATCATCTGATACCAAAATCAGATGGATATTAGAAAGTGGTGCTTACTTCGGCAGCACATATACTAAAACTGGAATGATACAGAGAAGATTAGCATGGCCCCTGTGCAAGGATGACACGTAAATTCATGAAGCATTCCATATTTTTACTATCAATAAGAAAAAAAAAGATATTATAAAGTAAAATAAACAACAGACCAAGATGTAAATATTCTCAACAAATACTAGCAAGTATGATTTATCACAAGAGTGCAAGAATGATTTAATATATAAAAATCAACCAATGAAACATGTCATATTAATACAATAAGGACAAAGCATCTTATTTAGGTCAGTAGATGCAGAAAAACTAGTAAAAACCCAATACTCTTTCATGATTTTAAAAAAAAAAAAAATAGGAGGACACTACCACAACATGATTAAGAGTATATATTAAAATCCACAGCTAACAACATACTTAATGGTGAAAGACTAAAACTTTTCCCCCAAGATCAGAAACAAGACAAGGACATCTACTCTTGCCCTTTCTATTCAACATTGTACTGGAAGTACTATCCTGAGCAGTAAGGCAAGAAAAAGAAGCAAAAGACATATGTATTTGAAAGGAAAACTATATATTGAAAAAATATATTCAA
Source organism: Noctilio leporinus (assembly GCA_004026585.1). NCBI lineage: Eukaryota > Metazoa > Chordata > Mammalia > Chiroptera > Noctilionidae > Noctilio > Noctilio leporinus. Next base: position 156,035 of record PVIW01000039.1, on the reverse strand, counting down.
TATTGTATATTGAAAAATTTAAAGAATTCACAAAAAATCCCTCTTAGAGCTAATTAAAATGTTCATCAACATTACAGAATGCAAAATTAACACCTAAAAAATTAGTTTAAAGCCTTGGCTGATGGCTTAGTAGATTGGCACCGAACCGTGAACCCAAAGGTCGCTGGTTCGATTCCTAGTCAGGACATATAACCAGGTTGCAAGCCAGGTCTCCAGACAGGTCTGTAGCTGGAGGCAGGTGAGAGACAATCATACATTGATGTTTCTCTCCCTTTCTTCCTCCTTCCCTGCCCTTATCTAAAAGTAATGAATAAAAAATCTTTTTTAAAAATCAGTTTATTTCTATTCACTAGCAATGAGAAATCTTTAAATGAAATTAAGAAAACAATTTTCTATAAATAGCATCAGTAAAAATAAAATAAATTGGAAATAAATCTAACCAAAAGTGCAAGGCTTATGTACTGAAAACATAACATCCTTGAAAGAAATTATATCATACCTAAATAAATGGAAAGACATTCTATGTTCATGGATCAGAAAACTTAATATTATTAAAATGATAATAGTCCCCATATAAATCTACAGAGTGAATGCAATCCCTATCAAAATCCCAGCTTCCCTTTTCCTTTGCAGACATTTACAACCTGATTCTAAAATTCATAAGGAAATTAAGAGATTCAGAATTTTCAAAAACAATCTCTAAGAATAATTGGGAAGATTCACACTTTCTGATTTTAAAACTTGCTACAAACCTACAGTACTCAAGATTTTGTGGTATTGTCATGAGAATAGATATGTTAATCAATGGAAAATAGAATTGAGAGTCCAAAAATAACCCCTTACATGTATGGCTAATTGAGTTTTAATAAGGGTGCCAAGAAATTTCAATTGGAGTGAACATACTTTTCCACAAATGGTGTTGGAACAACTGGATATCACATGCAAAAGAGGAAAGTTAAACACCCTACTTCATGCCATATACAGAAAGTAACACAACATGGATGAAAGACCTAAATATAAGAGTAAAACTATAGATTCTTTAGGAGAAAACATAAGTGTTAAGTCTTCATGACCTTGGATTAGGCAATGGTTCTGGATATTTAACACAAAAAGTATAAGTAATCAACAAAAAATTAGATAAATTAGACTTTTATCAAAATTTAAAACCTTTGTGTAGCCAAAGACATTCCCAACCCATAGAATGGGAGGAAATATTTGAAAATTATATTAGATAAGGATATAGTATCCATGATACTGAAAGAACCCTCAACTGAACAATAAAAAGACAAATAATCCAGTTAACAAATGAGGACAGGCTCTGAATAGACATTCTCTAAAGATTTAAAAGGGCCAATAATCACATAAAGGGATTTTTAGCATTATTAGTCATTAGGGAAATGCAAATTGAAACCATACTCTGACATATCCACTAGAATGGCTGTAATTAAAAACAAAACAAAACAAACAAACCAAAAAACACAGAAAATTTTAAGTGTTGACAAGGATACGGAGGAACTGGAACCCTTATGGATTATTGGTGGGAGTGTAAAATGATGCAGCCACTTTGGAAATCAATTAAGCAGCTCTTCAAACAGTTAAACATAGTTACAGTTTGACCTAGCAAATCCACTCTTAGCTATATACCCAGGAAATTTAAAATATATCTTCACATAAAAACTTAAACATGAATTTTCACAGCAACAGTATTTATAATAAGTAAAAAGTGGAAAAAGGTTCAACACCTTCCTATTCTCTAGTCCTGTGATATTGTATTTATTCAATGGACACATTTAGATATACTACACATTTTCGATCTCAATACCATGTTTGAGACTTAAAATTATATTTGAGAATCTGATATTTTAGATCTCCTATAATATGACTATTTTTTCCTACAAAAAATTGAAGACGTGGCTCAAACATAAGACGTATTTCCTAAGAGTTTATTATGAAAACCCAAATTAGTCATAACAAAACCTCACCAGCCCATTCCACTCTCCTGTCCCACTAACTTGCCCTAAGTTAGAAACCTGATGTGCAGTCTTGATCCATGGGAACTTTGGGATGTTCTTGGAACATGCCAAGCATTGAAGTAATTGAGGCAATCTGCGTTCCATCTAGAGAGTTGACTTGACTTTTCAAATTCAGGAAAACAACTGGTTTGACTCAGTTGTTTGACTCTATTCACAATTCATTTTATTTAAAGCAAGCATATTAATGTGTGAATTCTATGTAAAATTACATTTATTGTATTTCTCAGTAGAAACTACAAAGCATGGGCCATCAATTTATATAAATGAATAGCGTTAGTTGTTCAGTTTACTTTCTGTTCCTCGACTTTGAGTTTCCATGTTTTGTATATACCTCTTCATGGGTACCTGGTATTGGATTTGGGCCCTATATTCTCTGAGGCCGAGAATAAGTTCTTGCAACACATCAGTGAGCATGTTCACTGCTCTCTACAGATAAGAGGAAATTGACAAGCTGTGGAGGGATTAAAAGGTTCAGATAAACTCAGTTCATTATGCCAGGACTTCTCGCAACTAAGACTTACTCTTTCCTGAATCAGGGCACTTAACGCCTTCCTGGCTACAGTGCAACCCCTCAGCCCAGGGCTCAGGCTTCCTTACTAATGCAATGGCCGCAGGGCTGACACAGTGTCTTATACATGTAGTAAAGGAGAAGATAAAATAAAGATCTGAATTTCCTACTCACCAGATGAAGGAGGATAATAGGGATGTGAGAGATGCTACTTACATGTGACAGTAGCAAGAAGAGACATCCTCAGAAGGAAGACATAAACTATATGAGTGCATAACAAATAAATGAATATGAATATTCAAACTGCTGCTTTTCCTCAGCCTGCAAAGAAAATTGTGCGTGCTGCCTGGGCCTTTGTTGTGCAGAAGATAGTAAGTGAAGGAGTAAGCATAGATCTGGGTAAGGGAAATCGAGAAAAACACTAGCCGGAGAGGGGATGGGGACAAGGCTTAAGGAAGTTTTTCTTGGGGTGTGAATGTATTTCCTCTTTACCATTTGGAAAATCTTTTAATTTCAAAGTAATTAGAGCGTTACAGGAAGTTGCAGAGGTAGTTCTTAGGGGTCCCATGTACTCGCTACTTTATACATTTATTTGATTTCGTTATTTTTGTTTGAAAGGTGACATGAAAGAGTTGTTTGGATGTTAGATTGGTATTTTCTCCAACTGGAATATTCTGCTGTAACAGGCCATACAAAGGTTTAGCTTTTAATGTAGAAAGCAGATACAATAATTAGAAAAGCACATCAGACTAAATGTGGTTAATGTGCATAAAGTCCTACAAAACCTCAATGTATCAGGAAATCTATGTATTATCATACAATAATTGACATTACTAACTACGATCATGATTTACACAAACAGATTAGTGGTCTATGTTTAAGGGGGCAAAAAAAAAAAAAAAAGGTTGAAATAAATTTATGGGTTTTATAACCAAAAAAATGAAAACAACTCAAATATCTACCTGAGGTAATCAGTAAACTACAGTATATATAGTCAATAGGAGAATGTACATACATTAAAAATGAAAGTATGTAAACATATACTTACATAATAAATAGATATGTGTTGTCACAGGAAAAGTCCACAGCATGTATTCATTGTTTTACATGCAATTAGAGGTCTTTAATATAACCCCTCTTTGCGTGTGTATGTTCTCATGTGTGACTTAACCAGCTGTCTCTCTGTTGTCAAATCTAGTGGTCATTTCTTTGTCATCTTATTTGACCTCAAAGTAGCATATGATGCAGTTAATCACTCATCTTTCTCTAATGCCTTCTTCTCTTCTTTCCAAGATACGATTTTTTTAGTTTTCCTCGTGGTTCTTTTTTATTCATATCCCCTTCTCCTGCTTTCTGCCTCACCTCAATAAATGGAACACTTTGTGGCCTGGTGTTAGGCTCCAGCTTTTTTCTCTACAATGGTTACCTTTGAGTGGGGAGTAAGAGGGAAGGTAAAGTATGAATCGACTTTCATTCTCTACCAAGATACGTTTCAGTTAGTTTTAAGTTATTTGAAATGACATTGTGTTACTTTAACAATTAGAAAAATGAAGATGCATATTTTCAATTAGGAAAAATGGTTGATAAAGTTTTGATGCTCACATGGAACAGTTTAATGGAAAGATGCATTTACATGCCATATTTTCTTTGGGATGTTAAGTGAATAACATGTTACGATATATAGTAAAACAGCTATGATTTTGTAAAAGCAATGAGACATTTCATCCAACTCCCTTTCTTTTGACCTTGACCACTGTTTATCTCTTGTAAATCATGTAAATCATTTAAATTGATTTTGTCTTCAAAACAGATCAACTCATTAGCTTGATAATAACTTATGCTTATTTTTCTTTCAATTATTCATGTTTTCCATGTGTGTTTAATATGCTCACCTGAAAAGGTTTATTTGGTTTTGTTAAAAACATACTAACCTTGCAATATTAGTTGTCATTCCCAGGTCTGAATGTTAAGTCAGCATGTGTTTGAAAGACCTTTATCGAGTATTGCAGATCTCTGATTGTTTTGGAACGTCTTCTGATACCTGTGTACTTAGTTCAAGGCCAGTTATTTTTTGGTTGTAATAGCATGAACAAATGGTTAATTGTTTGCTTTGGTCACTCAAGCGCAAGTCCTTACCGTGCATAAAAAGTCACGCTGCAGTTTCTGTTCAGAGACATCCTTACCTTTCCATTCAGGTTCTCCTCAGCGATTCCACATTAGATTTACCAAATGATGACCACAGCTTTGATCTGGGTGATTGGGATAGCTATTTGTTGCTGTTTGTGGCTTAGTCTTGGAATGAGGAGAAGGTAAAAAGAATATTATTTTTAAATTGCATCTAAGTTCATTCAGTTAATGTTCGTTTACATTCATTGTTATAATAATAAATTTGGCTCTGTGTTTACACTAACACTTTCTTCTTTAATTTTCTTCTCAAATTAAAAAAAATTAATTTTAATTTTCAAGTGGTACCTTTTAAATTTTATTTAACAAAAGATATAATGGCAGTTTTTGTTTAGCATTAGCGTACCAATGGTAATGCAAAAATGTAGAAACTTGTTAAATATAACTGACAGCAATTTTATGAGATCTCTGTGTATGTTTATGTGGGAATATAAAGAAGTCTGGGTCAGTAAATATGCAAGTGGTAAATGGGATCTGCAATAAAAAGAACTTCTTTCTATCATGTGGATCCATAAGTGTTCTGATTAAATAAATATTGTCTTTTCAGCAAGTTCTTGTGCATTGCATAAACTTAACCTATAGACAAAAGTACAGAGCCTGCATTGATCATTCTATCATTTTTTCTTATTAAAGATATTTGATCATGATAAATGGAAAACTGCCAAGTGTATGTAACATGACTTTTACTTGTATGTGTCATTTATTTAAAACTGGTTCAAGAATGCAAAAAATCCAAACACAGTCAGATATATAGCCATCGTTTAACTTCTGATTGGCTCAAAGAGTATTTCTGATGGGGGTGGTAGTATTTAAATATTCTCTGTTATGTGTTGTATACCTTTTACAAGTATGTTCTGTCCCTTAAAATATTTTTTAATTCAGGCATGATAGTTTCTAGTTATTATGAAATGACTTATCTTTGACCTAAGAAAGTCAAAATAATTGTTTTATGCTATGTTATTTTATTAAGAGGGATAGTAGTTTCTGTTGGAAAATAAATGTTTATATTTTTTGATAAAAACATTTAAAATAGCATGAAAGGGCATTGGATTACAATAGATAATTCTGTTAATAATTTCATTTTCAAAAACATTTTTTAGAAATTTTATTTATTTATTTTTAGAGATAGGGGAAGGAAAAGAGAAACAGAGAAGGAAAAACATCAATGTGTAGTTGCCTCTCATGTGCCCCCAACATCACAGCCCAGGCATGTGCCCTGACTAGGAATTTGAACCAGCGACCCTTTGGTTCGCAGGCCAGCACTCAATCCACTGTGTCATACCAGCCAGGGCTTAATTTCATTTTAGAAGATAATTGCTCAAATGGGATTCTCCTTAACTATTATTACAGAATGATATCTTTAAACTATGAAAATTGTGAAAACTTCAATTATGCAGTCCTCTCTGTAATTCAGTATTCTATATCTTTAAAGAAAACAATAAAATACTTAGGCAAATTATGCTTAGAAAAATATCCATGCTAGAATGTTTTTCAATCTCTGTATTGAGAGAGAAAATGTAGTTGGCCTTGTTCACCCTTTTGTCCTCATTATTGGAAAGAGTGACTGACATATAGTGGACATTCTGTAAGTGCTGTAGAATGTAAGTATAGATGGATGGGTGGATTTTGTAAGCGTTTTCACCAACATATCATCTTTCTAGGTTAATATAGCCCATTAGTTTAGTAAAAGATCAGGGCTCTATCAACACTAAAAGGTAACTATAGCGTTTTGAAGTTTGCAGTCAGTAGTAAAAATTTTAAAACCTGGTATAAATATAAAACTGTTTAATTTCCCATATCTATTATGTGTTTGTGTCTTAAGAAAAATGGATGAACCTCCCATCGAGAATGGATTGATTCCATACCTGGGATGTGCTCTGCAGTTTGGTGCCAATCCCCTGGAATTCCTCAGAGCAAAGCAAAAGAAGCATGGTCATATTTTTACCTGCAAACTAATGGGAAACTATGTCCACTTTATCACAAATCCCTTGTCATACCATAAAGTGCTGTGCCATGGCAAATACTTCGACTGGAAAAAATTCCATTTCACTACTTCTGCAAAGGTAACCAGTTTTGCACTTATACAGCATTCTGTTTATTTTCTACTTTCTTAATATGTCAGTCTACTTGGTTATTTTGAGGCACTTTGACTTAGAGATGTTGAAGAAAGTTACCTTAACATTCTTAGGAATATTATCAAGCTAGACCTCATCGAAAAGTCAAAATAGATATGTCTGTCATTTTTTAACCAGCTAATGAAGGCGAAATAAAGATAAAATGTTTTACTGTGCTAGATGACACTGTATGAGAACGACACTCACTCATGTCAACCATGTCTACACAACACCCAGAGTGCATGTGGCAAGAACTGAGAACTTAACATTAAACAATTGCTTTACTGCACTCATGTCACAACTTCGTTTAATTTTATTAAGGAATCAACCAGATAGTTCAGCATCACTTAGATGTAATCTAAGAGGCTCTTTCATAGAGAAAACAATGAACCAACATTAACTGAGTCTCTGAAAGGAAATATTAGACATGTTTGCCTCTAAGTTAATTAAAGTCTGGTTAAAATACAGCTATAAAGAATATGAACGAGAACTAATGATTAAAAACCATTATTGATTAGTACCAAATTAACATGCAAATAAATGCCTTAGTATAATAAAAATAAGAAATAGGCTAATAGAGTGGTTGAGGGAAGTTGCATTGAGGAGCTTCTGTTGAAACTTGACCGAAAAGACAGGCTATAAGTTGGCCATTTATTAGTAAAATGCTATGAAACTGTATGTGGATGGGCCAATACCCCCTTTTTTTAAATGAGTAGACTTTTTAAAAAATGAAACTTTCCCAATTTTCAAAGTATCTAATTTGTATTTCAGCCATTTACTAACATTGGTTAGGTTTAATTTTTTTTTTTTTTTCCATTTGTTTTGTTTGCCATCAGGCATTTGGGCACAAAAGCATTGACCCAAGTGATGGAATTACCACTGAGAACATAAGCAAAGCTTTTATCAAAAATCTGCAGGGCGATGCTCTGATTTCCCTTACAGAAGTGATGATGAAAAACCTCCAACTTGTCCTAAGATCTACTCCAGTGGCTCCAGATTCAAAGACAGCTGCCTGGGTGACAGAAGGGATGTATGCCTTCTGCTACCGAGTGATGTTTGAAGCTGGGTACTTAACTTTCTATGGCAGAGAGCTTACAGGACAAGATGCACAAAAAGCGCTCATTCTAAATAAACTTGACCACTTTAGGGAATTTGACAAAATCTTTCCAGCCCTGGTAGCCGGCCTCCCCATTCATGTGTTCAAGACCGCACACCAAGCCCGGGAAAAACTGGCAGAGGGTTTAAGGAATGAGAACCTGGGAAAGAGAGACCACATGTCTGAACTGGTCAGGTTTCTCAATGACATGCTCTTCACCTTAGATGACATGGACAAGGCCAAGATGCAACTTGCTGTTTTGTGGGCATCGCAAGCAAACACTATTCCGGCTACTTTCTGGAGCTTATTTCAAATGATGAGGTAACCAGCAACTTACTCAGTTATTTCTTTCAGAAGAAGGTAGCAGTTGAATTCTTTTAAAAAAGCATAAATGCTGTGACTAGTAAATGTGTCTTACAGAAGCAGAACTTCCCAGGGAAAGGAATGTGGTGGTGGGGCATCCATTCAGGCCACCTGGGCCCAGAGCCCTTGCTTTTAACCCCAGGCTGCTAGTTGTGACAGCAACTTAAGTCTATGAATTTGGTCTTCATAATCATAAATACACATATATTTTTTTTGTTGGGGGAACTTACATATATATGATTACTGATTTATAAGCAATGAAAGGGCAGGGCCCCTGCCTTATTCATTTGTGTATTAACAGTATATATTTTCACTCAGTCATTTGTCTTACTGTTGATTTTGGTTTTAATAGTTATTTATTGATTTTTAGAGAGGGAGAGGAAGGGAAAGAGAGAGAAACATCAATGTGTCCTTTTGCTTATTTATGCATTTATTGGTTGATTCTTGTATGTGCCCTGATCAGGGCACCTACAATCTTGGCATTATTGGGACACAGCTCTGGCCAGTTGGGCCAGGGACTCCATCTTACTGTTCACTTGACCAACTACAATTGCTTTGGGATTTAGCTAGATTTTGCCTTTCAAAACTTTATGTAGCTAAAACAAAAACCGGTATGTAACATGTTATTTTAGAAAAACATGATTTCTTTCCACTGTGTTTTGGAAATTTGACATTCAAATGGTATATTGTATTGTTTCAGTTAAATTGGATGTTTAGTATCATGTAGACACAAAATTACTATCCCCTGGGATTGAAAATGCCAAATGTCCATTGATAGGTGATAGTTTTATGTCTGTAACACAAAAAGTATTTTCAAAACAATTTTGGATTAAAAAAAAAAAAAACATTATCAATCTGTCTCAAATGCTAAATGTCTTCCAGAGTTTTTATTTGAGAGAGTTCTGTATAGAGCAAAATCACATATGTACAGTAAGGTTATAACATCAATTTAATGTCATATAGGTAATAGCAGCCACTTATGGTAATCACACAAATAATTATCAGATATCAAACATTTCTGAGAAGCAATTAACTATAATGATATCATATAGATTTCTTACCATGGCATTGAGGTTTCAGTAAACTTAATTGCATTAAATGAAGTAACATTCATGTCATGAGTCAAAGAGCTAGACCAATTATAAATAAAAAGGCTGTTGTTCTACCTGAAATCATGGTATAGATTTAGTAGTATATTTAAATTTCCATTTGTAATTTAGCCAATATTTTACAATTGTTATTTTAAATGCAATTCTTCTGCATTACTATGTAAGTGACTGATTTGACTATTTAACCTTTAACAGAATCATGTATTTATAGAAATCTGGCCAGTTTTACTTTTACATAGCAAGGCCCTTGAAAGGCAGCAATTCTTAGTAATATCCAAGGACTTACACACCATTACAAAATAAAGTTAAAAAATAAGGAAATATCTCCTTTCAATATTTTCTCTAGTATTTTGATCACCTATTTAAAAGATAGGGGGAAAAGATTTTGGTATAGAAAAGTTTTGGTATAGAAAAGATTTATTTGATATACATCTTTTCTCTGAATTTTTAATAGGAGTCCTGAAGCAATGAAAGCAGCTACTGAAGAAGTGAATAAAGCACTAGCAAATGCTGGTCAAAAAGTCAGTTTTGATGACAAACCTATTTGTTTGAATCAAATGCAACTGAATGACATGCCAGTACTAGGTATGCATACTTACGATATCATTTCATTGACTGCTTTCTACTAACAATAATTGTCAATGTATGCAAATGTCTGTTCAGAAAGTAGTATTTAGCACAAACTGTTTTAATTAAATTCTGACATTGGCTTGAGATTTTCGGGACAGATCTCATATTATGCACCTGCTTGTTTTAGACATAATGCTAAGTATTTCCTATGTGCTGTCTCTTGATCTTCATGGCAACCCATGATTAGGAACCATTTCTATTTCTATATAAGAAGTAAGGAAACCAACACTTAGAAGCTTAGTTGCTATCCAGCATGGAAGTGGTAGAACCAATTAAACATTAATGTGGGTTTTTTGTTTGTTTTTAAGATTTTATTCAGCATTTTCAGAGGGAAGGGCAGGGAGGGAGGAAGAAAGGGAGAGAAGCATCAATGTATGGTTGCCTTTCACCTGCCTCCAGCCACGGACCTGGCTAGAGACCTGGCTTGCAACCTGATTATGTGCCCTGGCTGGGGAATCATACCAGTGACCTTTGGGTTCACAGGCCGACACCAATCCACTGAGCCACACCAGCCAGGGTTAATGTGGGACTCTTGACCCCATACTCTCAACCGCTTCTCTGCACTTCTCTAATATTAATGTTATTTCTCTTACACTAATGTTACAGTTAATTGGGGGCATCTTATTCATTTTTATGAAATAAAAGGGGAAAAGTACCATCAAGAAACTGCAATTAGCCCTGGCTGGCGTGGCTCACTGGCCTGCGAGCCAAAAGGTTCCCAGTTCAGTTCCTGGTCAGGGCACATGCCTGGGTTGCAGGCCAGGTCCCCAGTTGGGGGCTTGCAAGAGACAACTGGTCAATGTTTCTTTCACACATGGTTACCCCTCTCTTTCTCCCTCTCTTCTCATCTCTCTATAAGTAAATTAAATTTAAAAGTAATAATTTGCATTAAAAAAAAGACACCACAATTAGATGTATGGGTTGAGTAATGGGATAGAAGGTTTGCCTTATTTTTGCTTTTATATTTCATAGAAACACACAAAATTTATGTTTTTATAGTAAGAAAGTGCTCTGTTTTTGTTATTTTTGACTATAGGAAAGAAACAAATGCATGCTTTTAGGAGCAGTGTGTGATAGTGGAAGGGACTGGAAGGCAAGAAGCATAGGTTGGTTCCACATTGTGCTCCGTCATGGGAGACCTTGGACCCGTCATCACTTCTCGGGGTTTTACTTTTCTCATTTGTAAAATAAATTGCTAACATGCTATGATTTTACACACAGTCATGTAAGGAGCACCCGAAACATGACAATAAAAAAGACAGAGGCTGGAAGGTCAGGCTGGACCTTCTCATTAAGTTGGTGTGTTTGAGCTGTTTACTCACAGGGTGATTCATCTTGTCCCTTTAGAGTTTTATTGGGCAACAGAGCCTTGCCATACTGCAGTACAATGATAAAAAGTGGATCTTGTCAACACTGAATTGAAGCTGCATTAAACATTTAGCAAAATAATGCTATATTAATGTATTATCAGAACATTAAGCCTCAAAAGTGATAAACTTTGAACAAGTCGCATAAAAGTGATTTTTTTTATTTTGCCAATTGTATTAGATGTCCAGTGGCATGCATAAATAAGGTCATTTTCCCATAAACTTACACAAGTCTAGTTCTATTAATGATGGAGAAGATTATGTCTTTATCGAAAGATTGTTAGGTGCTCAGATGATCAGATTGAAAGATATGTTCAGACACAACTGAGTCATTGATCAGAGCATAGAGGTAACAGAAAAGAACTTCAGGAAATTTGTGTCTAGCCAAGCTTCCCCCATGCTGTTTAGCTCTGTTTTTGGGCCACTAGCAGACTCTATTATGTGATCTTTAAATACTTTGTTTTCCCTTTTTCCTTGTCTCCTTCCCTGTCTTCCCCTGCCCACCCTGTCTTCCTCTCCTCTTTTCTTCCTGTAAAAACATTTAGATAGTATCATCAAGGAGTCTCTGAGGCTCTCCAGTGCCTCCCTGAATATCCGGACTGCAAAAGAGGATTTCACTTTGCACCTCCAGGATGGCTCCTACAATATCCGCAAAGATGACATCATAGCTCTGTATCCTCAATTAATGCATTTAGATCCAGAAATCTACCCAGACCCTTTGGTAAGTGCCTGCTCATCAGGATCAATATCCAGGTGATATCTACCCAGATTGAAATCAAAAGAAAATTCACCATTACAGAATTGATTATTGAAGCTATAGAGGTTGTCTCCTTTATTAGGTCTAATACTCATCTATTTTGGATAATCTAGATGATGATTTGAATTTTCCTTTTTTCCCTTGATATTTGTCATCACATGATCTCTATTATATTGTATTTGCAGTCATGATAATAAATCTCCCACCTTCCTTTCCTTGGAAAGGGGCTGCTCTCCAATCCAGGAAATCAGAGGGTCCTAGTTTGTGATCTGAACCCTTCTTTCTAGTTCTGCCTAAAAACTGGTCACCTGGGCAGAGTACGAGGCATCACAAAACTTTCTTGTTCCCATCAGTTCTTTTTCAGCTCCTATTTCTTATTTATTACTTCCTGATTCATGGTGGGGTGTTTGTTCAATTACGAATACATTAGATTAAAAAAGAAAATTATTCTTTGGAGCTTGCAGGTCACAAAAGAGATACATTTATTTAAAACTAGCTTACAGGTTTGTTTTCTTTGTATTTTCATTGCAGACATTTAAATACGATCGCTACCTTGATGAAAATGGGAAGACAAAGACCGCCTTCTATAGCAATGGACTCAAGTTAAAGTATTACTACATGCCTTTTGGGTCAGGAGCAACAATATGTCCTGGAAGATTATTTGCTGTCCAGGAAATCAAGCAATTTTTGATTCTAATGCTTTCCTACTTTGAACTAGAACTCGCGGAGAGCCATGTTAAATGCCCCCCTTTGGATCAGTCCCGCGCAGGCTTGGGCATTTTACCACCATTAAATGATATTGAGTTTAAATATAAATTCAAACATTTGTGAATACATACATGGTTGGGAACAAGAGGAAATTAGATGATGTGACAGGTTGTGGAAGGTCACCGTATCTTCATCCCTTTGGCCAGATGCATGTATTGGTGGCAGAGCTGATTCAGAAGGTCCATTCTGTATATGGTTACTTGCTTGTGAATCTTAACATTTTGGTGACAGTCTCCAGAAGCTATGTCAGACTGTGTTAATGAGGGAAACTACTTTCTAGAAGCATTATAATGTGTTTTTATTTAATAAGTCAATGAATATTCATGTAGCTAGGGACTCAACTTCATTATTTTCAGAGGAAAGAGTCTTTTATTTTCAGAATGAAGATAATCCAATTGGCAGAATATTTTTCCTAAGGAAACTGCTTTATTTTTATAGAAACCTCTCAACAATTGTGAAAAAGTTACAAATTCACGTTTTAGTGAAACTGTAAGAATTTTTAACTAGATGTGGAACTCTTCAAGTGTAGCTGTATATTATAAGGATATGTTAAAGGATTATATTATGTTTTTTAAGGAAAAGAAAATGTTGTTCGGCTTTCCTTTGATCCAATATTCAGGAATTTAAAAATGATGATCTGTTGTCTTGAAAACGTTACAATGGTTTTAATATTTCCCCTTTATGTTTAAATTTACCCTTTCTAAAAATTCTAATGTCTCTGTCAGGTTTCAACTATCTTATTTATACTTTCATTTTATTATATGTTAATGAGAAGATTTTATTTTTTCAGAGAAGGCACATTTTCTGATAATACTGTACATGCACCAATGAAAAGAATGGAGCTCCATTTGATATGTTTTAAAATTAAATGTATGATGAAAAATACATTTAAAAGTTTTGGATAGGAAACCTGAAGAGTTCATTAAGTGTCACTTGACATTGTATTCTATTTAAGTAAAATGCTTTTTATCTTTAAATAACATGAAATAAAATAATTTAAGACTATACGATAGTGTTTACTGTGTACAACAATGCTTTGGTTAAATATTTTAAGTATTGGAATTATCAGCTATAATAGTTTTTTTTTTTTTCAAATTATAAGAGAATATTTATTTAGAAAGTCACAGAGTTAGAAGTGAGCCGTTGAACAAATGGTCTCAAGAAGGCCTCGTGGAGCTTAGGGGCAAAAGGAGGAGGTAGCCCTGGCTGGTAGCACAGTGGATAAGGCACCAGCCTGGGAACCCAAAGGTCACCGGTTCGATTCCCCAGCCAGGACACATAACAAGGTTGCAAGATAGGTCTCCAGGCAGGTCTGTGGCTGGAGGCAGGTGAAAAGCAACCATACATTGATGTCTCTCTCCCTCTCTGCCTCTCTCTCTTCCCCTCTTTCTAAAAATAATTACGTAAAATCTTTAAAAAAAAAAATAAAAGGAGGAGGCAAAGGAAACAGGCTAGGAAAGGGGAGGGGAAAGGTGTGGACATGCTGCTCCATAGAGAGCTACCTCAGCTATATTTTTATTGATATTCCTGTATGTATTTATGCTATATTACCTTTTTCTTATAATACAAATATTAAGAACACATTGTAACATTTGATCATTTTTGAACTGATTCACCTTTCAGAAATAAAAGTGTGAATGTGCATGTTAAAACAAATTTTTTTTTGAAGTAGCAAAATGTTTGTTACCGCCAGAATTATAGCAATGAGAACGGCAGCCTGGTCACTGGGAGGGACATTATTAAAAATATTTCTAAGAACTCACAGTGCACTGCAGTATCTTTTAGCATCTCTCAGTGGCTCAGTGTGGACAAATGATTTTCCCTGCCTCCAATGGCCTTTGGGCTGCCAAAGTGCACAGTATTTATCCCATTGATTTTGTTACCTTCGAGGAAGCTTAAATCTTGGAGGGTCCACTTTGAGTGACAAGAAGCAGGTCATGCATTTGAGGAAGTCTCCCTCCTGGCAGGGCAGGAATGAATGATGCAGAAAGGCTTAGAAGATACTCATGCTGTCTGGCCAACCTCTCTGTTTCTTCTTCCCATGGGGCCAACATTAGTCCCTGGGGCTGTGCAGCGGCTGCCAGTCTATCCTGGTAGCTCCTCACACGGCTGAAGCTGGCTCTGGAGTTTGCAGTCCTTGAAGCCAATGAGGGCTTGTTGTCTTGTTCCTGTCTCTTCACCCCCCTTTAATGTCCTCCCACCACCACCTCGCATGACTGCCTCAGGTCCATGGAATCCTATTTATCTCCTTCAAGTCAGGATTCTTGCCTTTCCGCTGACGACAATTACTCTACACTAACAGCACTAAGTCCTCATATTACAATGAACGTCCGAAGTTAGCCCTCAGTTCTTGTTCCCTTCTGAGGTCGGGGCAACTGATCGGTCCACCAGGGGCAGTTTCCCATGAGGGATGTGTGGGAGCAGCATTGAGTCTCATCTGTCCTGTGCAACTAAGAAAACCTTCCAAGATCATTAAGACTGTAGTCACAGGGTTCCCAGTGACTATCTCTGTCATAGCGAGCAGAAAACGTTAAAAGTCCCTGTCACACAGCACGTCAGCCTTGTGAGTGATCTGGTAAACGTAAGAAATGCTGAGCTGCAGAATGGGACGGGGAGGAAGACTGAGGATTTCAGGCTGTGTGAGAGGAGCTGCACTGGCTGTCAGCGCAGCAGGGACTCTTCCTTTCTTCCTTTTACAAAGGACACTGAGAAGGATGGCGAGTTGTCCAAGGTCACACAATGAGCTAGGAATATGCACGCCCCAAACCTCCAGGCCTGTCTCTCTGAGTCACACGCACCCACACACCCCTTGCAGGGCAGGGATGAGGGGAGGGAGAGACTAGGGTGGAGCTAGGGATGCCACAGAGCAGGAGGGCCAACCGGGACAGGATGAGGTCCTTCCCCACTCGGAGCCACCCTACCCCACCTGCCACAGGAAGCTGAAAAAGCTTCAGGCACAGGAGGAGAACCTGACAGGGTGACTTAGGCTGTAGAGTCACTGAAGAAAACCTCTGTTCAGAAGCGGGCAAGGTGCCAGGAGCAGTCCTTCCCCTCCTCAGTGATGGGACGGTCAAAGTCAGAAATCTCTAAGATGCTTTCTCTGCCCTCCAACCCCTACACACACACTTGTCCTTACCCCTTCCTTCTCACAGTCCTTGAATGTCCCCTGCTCCCTTACCTGCCACTGGGGCATCCTGCTGAGCCTCCCATTCTCATCCACAATGGCGTCTCATCTAGTCCCCATAATAGTGACAGTTTCATCTTTCCTGATAGCACTCTTCTCCTTCTAGGATTTTCCCATGTCTCTCACTGCGTCCTGGGAGGGAGGCTAACCTGCTATTGCAACCCCCACTTCATAGCGGTTAGAGAATTTCCTCAGAAAAGCCTGGTGGCTCCCCAGCTCCTTGGCAGTGAATCTGTGAGCAGAGAGGCCAGGTTTCCAGGCTCCCAGGCTCCCAGCTGGGGCTGCCCGGTCAGCTGCACCGGCAGAGCTCTCCCAGCCTCTGCCCAGCGCCACTCTTCTGTTCTCTACCCTCCCACCCCACCTCACCTGTCATTCCCCAGGGCCACCAACCTGCCTCTCAAAGGCAGGGGGACAATAGCTGGGAGCGCACAGTGTAAGTAATGTGAGGGGGAAAGGGGAAGCACACTGCCCAGGTCCATCCCCAGCTTCGCCTTTGGAGCCAAGCAGAAATCTAGGAGAGGTCCTTCCATTCCTGCTTGGTCCCTCCTGACCCTTTCTTGTGGCTTCTCCCATCGTCTCTGTGTGTGTGTGTGTGTGTGTGTGTGTGTGTGTGTGTGTGTGTGTGAGTGTGTGGCAGGGAAGCCAGCCAGGGAAGGCAAGGATGAGTCAAGGAGTCTGTGACAATCAGGGCCCCACTTCTGACATCTTATCATTCAAATTCAAGAAGCTGAGATTGTTTCCCTCTGAAGGGGAGAGAAGCTGAATGACTCTTCTCCCTTTCCCACCCCATAATGTGATGGAGGCTGGGAAAGAATGGACAAGTCTTAGGAGGCAGGAGGGAGGGACACAAAGACCCCCTTCTTCAGCAAAGGCAAGACATGGGTCAAGTGAGGAATTCAATCCCAGAGACTCCTCTCTGAACCCAGGGGTGAGGGTGGGTGGGGTGCAAAAGGGTACCTCAGACTTTGACATAACTGTGGTGCTGACTGGGTTCCCTGGTTTTTAAGGATCTTTAAGTGGACCCTCCCCCTGCAGCCTCTACCAAGCTGTTGTAGGCAGGTCAGAGTACAGGTACAGGTGCAGGAGGACATGTTTTCTCCTGGGCCTGTCAGTCCTGTGCTTCTGTCTCTTCATCTCTGCCTAATGGCAGTCACCATGGTGACAGGGAGCGTCCCCTTCCCCTCTGCAGGATTCTCAATGCCCACTGGAAAACACTAAGCACTGGAGCTTCTGGGACTCCCCACACCAGACCCTGCCCTGATTGCCTTTCCCTGGAGAGGGTAACTGAGGGAGGACACAGGACTCTCAGTCTCTGTGTCTGGGGAAGACGGGTTGGCTGGGTGAAATCCTGTGAAGGTGGACGGAGCTGGGCTTCCTCTACCCAAACCCTATGAGGTTTGGACCACTGCAGGCTGGAGTGGAGGAGGCACTGCAACCTGAAGGGCTTGACTCTGCAGGAGCTGCCACTGCTGAGGCAAGGACAAGCCCTGTTCTCAAATGTTTAAATATTGAGAATGTTAAAAATATCCACCTGCGATAAACTATAACCATTTGGTTCATTATTCATTTCTGGGAAAAAGCCAAATAATTGTTCATTCAAAAATTCCCATCATACCTCATAAAACTCATGAAAGGTTTTTAACCTTGCTAGGTCCCATTGCCATGGAATTGTCACTTCCATTGGCTTTCACATCCAGGAAATTAAACTCACTTAGGTGCGGTTTTAAGTTAACAGTTCTGTTTTATGGCAAAAGGCTTAAAACTAAATGATGTAGTTTCTATTCAAACCATGAATCTATTTCATAGTTTGCCAGAGGCATGCATATATTTTTGCATATCTTTATTCTTGTAGAGCAGGGTTTTGTTTGTTTTTGATAGAACTGTAGGCAATGGTGCCCTTCTACCTGTTTTCATGGAGATGGAAAGCTAAGAATGGTTTTTACATTTTTATATTTATTAAAAAAATTTTTTTATTGATTGATTTTACAGAGGAAGGGGGAGAGAGAAAGAGCACAACATCAATTTGTTGTTCCACTTGTTTATGCACTTAGTGGCTGATTCTTGTACGTGCCCTGACTGGGGATCACACTCACAACCTTGGTGTACCACGACAATGCTCTAACTGGGCTCCCTGGCCTGAGCCTGGGTTTACATTTTTAGATGGTTGGGGAAAAAAGTCAAAAGGAGAATATGTCTTGACATAAGAAAATTCTAAAAAAAAAACCAAAAACAAAAAAACAAAGTGCTTCTATCGTGAGTGGCACATGTAGGAAACCTTGATTGCTATACATGCGGAATCGACATCAAGAGATTTTGGAAGCATTATTTTTTGGTGTTTCAGCAGCTAGTGATCATTGGTCCTAGCGCCTGCACTATACTGGTTAATTTAAGAATGTAGTCTTGGAAAAAAATAAAAAGGGAAAAAGAAAATTCTGTGAAATGAAGGTTTCCATGTCTGTAAGTAAGGCTCTGTGGGGACACAAGCACAGAAATTTATTCGTGCTCCTCGTTAGGGCTTCTCTCACAATGCAATTGCAGTGGACACTATGGGGCTGTGAAAGTCTAAGATATTTACTATATCTTTGGTAAGATATGGTAACACCTCCTTCATAGGAAATGTTGGCCAACTCCTGCTGGATAGTAATCTCAAAACCTATTCTGTGCCATAATTTTATCAACTTCAAGCAATGCACAAGTGGGTGAGATCTTTTTCTCACCTTTTAAAAAAGCATGTGACAGGACTACATTTAAAAAATACAACACAGAATGATTTTCTTGTAAACAACCTTAACTTAGAACTTATTGAAGTCTAACTCATTTTATTTAAACAAGAGATCTTTATTTGAAACAAGGGCCTAAAATTAAGAAAACATTATAATCACCTGTTGTAAGATCAAATAGGCTTCAAAAATTTTATAAATATGTATAAATATATATATAAATATAAAATTATATATATGATTTTATATGTGTGTGTATATAATGTATTTTATATATATATATATATATATATATATATATATATATATATATATGAAATGTATTCAGGGTTACTGTGGTCCAGGTCCAGGCTTAAATGTGTCACATATATCACCTCATTTGATCCTCATGAGAGTCCTCTGAGGTGCCTGTCACTATATTACAGAGGGAGAGAGGGCACACGGGAAAGGTTAAGTCAGTCACTGACCTAAGGTTACAATACTGGCAAGTGACAGGGCTGTGAGTATTGGAATCCAGGTTGCTCTGACTCCAAAGCCAGCAGTCTTCACTCTGTAGCAAGTCCAAGTGACAGGCTGTCTTGACTCAGGTCACTGAAGATTGCAAAGTAAACAAAATCCATGATGTCATTTCTGTCCTATGGTATCCACTGTTCAAGAGCATAGTCTGGCCAGAGGACGAGGACACCACAGCTGTCACAGGCTCAGCTGGTCCAGGGCTGCAAGAAGTGGGGGCCTCACACCTTACAATGACTCTGTGAGCCTGAGGAGCGACTGTGTAATCAAATGCAATTTGCAGTGTTCAACTACGCTCCCTCCACCACTCCCCACACTCATGATGCATTCCTCTAACTCACCAATAGTGCTATTCCTCTAAAGTCAGTGTGTGACTTTCCTGAGCTGGTTGAGATTATGGCTCCTTGGGATTGGTCTCCTTAGCGAATAATGGAACCAATAGCACATTCACCAGCCCCTTCTCCACACCAAGCTGGCCAATACCAAGTTAGACACAAGGACCTAGTGACATTAAGTTGTCCCACAGCACTGATGCTTCAGAACGCATATAGATTATTCAGTCATCTAGTCTCAGCCTTCATTTGAGTTAGAAACTGGCATCTGGCAAAAGAGAAATAATTCTGTTAAAAAGTTAACACAGAAGTTACAGGGCAGGCCTGGCTCTAGAGACTTCCTGTTTGCGCAGCAAATATTGTAACCACTGAATTAACAGGTGTACATTTAATACTAAGAACTTCAGCCCCCAAACCAGAGACATTTGGTTCATGTCTTCAGCTATAAAGTTATTCATGAAAAAAGGCTTAGAAAAATAAAACACTTTTATAAACTTTAACATTACTATATATTTACAAATCCCCACCTGGATTTAAAAATGTGTATACCAGTAATGCCTGGTATCCTCAACTTCATTTGCTAAAGAATCATTTCCTAGTGAAAGTTGCCCAGCAGCCTGTTGCAAAGTTAATTAGAATGTAGATGCGCCCTGGCTGGTAGCACAGTGGATAAGGTGCCGGCCTGCGAACCCAAAGGTTGCTGGTTTGATTCCCCAGCCAGGGCACATAACCGGGTTGCAGGCCAGGTCTCCAGCCAGCTCTGCGGTTGGAGGCAGGTGAAAGGCAACCATACATTGGTGTTTCTCTGTTTCTCTCTCTCTCTCTGCCTCTCTCCCCTCCTCTCTTTCTGAAAATAATAAATAAAATCTTAAAAAAAAAAAGAATGTAGATGCAACACTTAATAGTCCTAGAGTGATTCAGCATGGGTTAAAAAATGGAACGATGAGTCTGTGAGAGAGTTTATGAGAGAAGGGAAGGCTTATAGGGGGAAGGGTGACCCATGTCCCCACTTGCTATTTTGCAAAATTTCCAGCCCTGGAAGAAGGTTAAAGAGCACAGCGAAGACCTCACTGTCATCTCAATCCACCAATTGTTCACATTTCCTCACATTAACTTTCACAAACAAAAATG
Organism: Noctilio leporinus; assembly: GCA_004026585.1. Lineage (NCBI taxonomy): Eukaryota > Metazoa > Chordata > Mammalia > Chiroptera > Noctilionidae > Noctilio > Noctilio leporinus. The sequence goes on along the minus strand of PVIW01000039.1, from coordinate 135,226 downwards.
GTTCGAAAAGTGATTTTAGCTAGGGGTTTTCTTTATAATGTATTTTTCTTTTAAGTGTCCCAGTTTGGGATTTCATTTGGTTGCTCCAAACCTTTCCAGAGGAGAAAGGGAAGAGGCAACCGAGGAGGTGCTTTTGGGGTATAGTCCTCCTCACTGTCCCCGAAACTACATCTAAATATAATTTTTCCCACTTTTCTGAAGGAAAAAAATATATAAAATTCACTTCAACTTCCCTGGAAACAGAACTGTTTCTCTTACAACATAAAAATTCCTACATGTAGGGAGACATGCACAGAAAACTCTTTTTCTTCAGAGGTAGTTTTTTTCTTGTTGTTTTTTTGTGGTTTGTATGTTTGTTTGTGTTGGTGAGAATGTTGTCAGAGAGAAGTTCCAAGGAACATGGTGGAAAATGCAAACTGAGGCACTCAGCCCTGCAAGTAATACAGTGTATCTGTCAAGGACTGACTGTCCCTGAGGAAGGAGGTAACTAAGTCACTTAAGGTGTAAAGGCAGATGTCCCTGAGTGTGCTTTGGCCACAAAAACATGATAATCAAGCAGGGTCAACAGCCAGTTTCTCAGAAATGTAATTGAAAGTGCCTTTACTTCAACACTTTTTCAGAGTGATTCTAGCAGCTCCCCAAGGAGAGTACATGTGGTTGAGTCAACGCTATAAGCCACCAGAGGTCCTAATAGGTGTCTGACACACAGTAGGTGCTCAAACATCTGAAGACAGCAATAAGGTAAGTACGTGAGTTGTGTGGAGGTGTTTTGCACTCTGTGGGCTCTGTTTTTCTCAGTCCGGACTCCAGAAGGTTGTCAGTGCATTATCTGGCTGTTTGCTGGCAGGCTGTGCTGCTTCTCTCTATTGATCTCCCACACTATTAAAACATTGGGAAAGAGTTATACACAGAATTGAGAACACAGCTGGTTTAAGTTCAGGCCCACATTGCGTGATAGGGCAGGTTACTATTTGCTAAAATAAAGTGAAGGTGGAGAGAATGTCAGCCTCATGCACAGTTGAGAGGGCTGCTGACGGAGCTCAGAGAGACCGAGAGAGGTGGGCAGTGTCAGACATAGGAAGTAGAGCAAAGGCTAAGCAAGCACAAGACAGAACTCTTTCTCCTTCTGCTCAGTCGTTAATGTGCTGCAGACCCTAGTTTTTGCCAAGCAGTGAAGTTTTAGAAATGCTCAGCCCGCTGAGGGTAAGGGTTATTTTTGGTTATAATCAGGCCTTTGCTTGTGGCATGATGAAGTAACCCATTCATTATACAGTTTTCTAGGGCTGGAGGGTGAAGCTGAGATGTCAATCACCGCTTAGATTTCTGGTCTTATTTTAATTAGTTTAATTAGGTCAAACTTTTTATCTCATGATAACTAAAGCTGATTGCCAAAGAAATAGCATCCAGGTCTATGACTTCTTTCAATTCTACCATGTTTAGACAGTCCCAGTTTATAAGTAATATGTTCCAAAGATTCACTTGTAAATGAAATATTTAGGACTTAGGGCTTATTTTACTTTAGAGACTACATTTTAAATGGGATTTAAATACCCAGAGAAACAAACAAAAGCTAATTTAATTCATAACATCACATGGGTTGTTCTGTTTTGAATAATTTTGCAATATGAAAGAAAAGAGGGAAAATGTTACTGAAATTAGAATATTTTAAATCAACTAAGAAATAATTTTAATTTATCTTGAAAACAGAAGTCTTTTTAAACATTTTAAAATTAATTTATTGTTGTTGTATTACATTTATCTCATTTCCCCCCAGTTGTCTCTCCTGTCCCCACTCCCTATCCTCAGTCAATCCCCACATGTTGTCCATGTCCGTGGGTCATTTATACTAGTTCCTTGACTAAACAGTTCCCCTTCTTTGCCTCTTTCTCCCCCTCCTGCCTCCCCTGTGCACATTGAAAGTCTGTTCCTTGTTTCCATGCCTCTGTTTCTATTTTGCTTGCATGTTTGTTTTATTTATTAGTCTCCTGTACTAGGTGAGATCATGTGGTATTTGTCTTTCACTGACTGGCTTATTTCACTAAGCATGATACTCTCCATTTCCATCCATGTTGTTGCAAAAGGTAGGAGTTCCTTTCTTCTTTCTGCTGTGTAGTATTTCATTGTGTAAATGTACCAAAGTTTTTTGATCTGTTCATCCATTGATGGGCACTTAGACTGTTTCCAGCACTTGACTGTTGTAAATGGTGCTGTTATAAACATAGGTTCACATAGGTTATTCTGAAATGGTGTTTCAGGATTCTTTGGGTATAATGCTAGCAGTGGAATCACTGGGTCAAAAGGGAGTTCCATTTTTAGTTTTTTGAGGAAATTCCATACTGTTTTCCATAGTGGCTGCATCAGTCTGCATTCCCACCAACAATGCATCAGGGTTGCCTTTTCTCCGCATCCTCACCAGCACTTGTTGTTTATTGATTTGTTAATGATGGCCATTTTGACAGGTGTGAGGTGGTACCTCATGGTGGTTTTAATTTGCATCTTTCTAATGGCTAGTGATATTGAGCATCCTTTCATAGGTCTATGGGCCTTTTGTATGTCCTCCTCAGAGAAGTGTCTTGAAAGAAGTCTTAAAAGAGATGGGATCCCTGGCTGGGTGGCTCATTTAGTTGGTGTGTCATTCTATACATCAAAAGAATGCAAGCTCGATCCCCAGTCAGGGTGTGTACGGGAGGTGCTGATCAATAATTCTCTCTCACATGATTGTTTCTCTCTCACTACCTCATTAGGTGAGGATTCAAAAAAAGAGATGGGGGATATAACACTAAGATTGTGAAGGAGCGACTTCCAGTCAAGATAGAGATATAAGTTAACATGGCTTGTCTCCTAGCACAACCACAGCAAAAATTACAACTAGACTATAAAATAAGTATTACCCAAAATCCTCGGAAAGTAGAGCTATGGAAGTCTGACAACCAAGGAATTAAAAAAGTCACATTCATCCAGATTGTTAGGAAGCACAGAGATACAGAGATGTGGAACAGGTGACCCCACACCCACATGTGGTAGATGAAAATAGGGAGGGATACCTCAGGAGTGAGGGATTTTAGCAATCCTATACCAGGATTGCAGGGCCAAGAGGGCAAGTCCTCATAACTTCTACCTGTAACAACCAATGGGAGTTGGGGCAATGGAAGAAACTGTGGGATTCTCAGGAGTCTCTTCTTAAAAGGCCCACAATGGATTGAGGACTTATGCAGACTCACTTCCTCTGGGCTCCAACATTGGGGAAGCAGCTGGAAAGGCACCAGTGGCACATGGGGAGAAATTGAAGCATCTGGCATCATGATGAGTGTTGGGAACAAATTCCTCTTGGGCAAAATTCCAGAGGCCAGGCAGCACCATTGTCCCCTTTCTAAGTCCTTCCTCACACAGAGCCACAGAGTGGCAACACCATATCAGAGGTTTCATCAATCTGGTTCACACAGATTGCCCCACCCAGGTGGATTATCTAAGACTCCACCCTATCCAGTTTACCAGTGCACTTTTCTACAATAAGCTATGCTACTAAGACAGGGCGTCAAAACAGCTCTACCTAATGCATGGAAACAAGCACAGGGAGGCTGCCAAAAATGAGGAGACAAAGAAATATGGCCCAAATGAAAAAATAGAACAAAACCTCAGAAAACAAACAAACAAACAAAATGAAGGAAAGCAATCTATCAGACACAGAGTTCAAATCACTGGTTGTTAGGATGCCCAAGGAACTCACTGGGTATTCCAATGGCATAAAAATGACCCAGACAGAAATAAAAGTTACACTAGGTAAAATTTAAAAAAAATTTACAGGGAAGCAACAGTGGAATGGATAAAGCTAAAACTCAAATCAATAATTTGGAGCATAAAGGGGAAAAACATTCAATTAGAACAGCAAGAATGAAAAAAGGATTAAAAAAAAAACAAAACATGAATAGGCTAAGGAGTCTTTGGGACAAATTCAAACATACCAATAGGATCCTATAGGACAAATTCAAACATACCAACATTCAAATCATAGTGGTGCCAAAACAAGAAGAGAAAGATCAATAAGTTGAAAACTTATTTGAAAAAATAATGAAAGAAAATGTCCCTAATTTGGGGGAAAAAATAGACATACAAGTTCAGGAAGCATAGAAAGTTCCAAACAAGATGGACATGAAGAGGACCATGCTAAGACACATTATATAATTAACATGCCAAAGATTAAAGATAAAAAGAGAATCTTAAAAGCAGCAAGAGAAAAAAGAAGAGAGTTATGTATCTAGGGTTCCTATAAGACTATCAGCTAATTTCTAAAAACAAAAACAAAACGAAAACAACAACCTTGCAGGCTAGAAGGGACTGGCAAAAAATATTCAAAGTGATGAAAAGCAAGGACCTACAACCAAGATTACTCTATCCAGCAAAACTATCATTTAGAATGGAAGGGCAGATAAAATGCTTCCCAGACGTGGTAAAGCTAAAGCAGTTCATCATCATGAAGCATTATATGAAATGCTAAAGGGACTAATTTAAGAAAAAGAAGAAGATCAAAGTTATGAACAGTGAAATGACAACAAATTCATAACTATAAACAATTACTCTAAGAAACAAACAAGCAGATCAAAAACAGAATCTTAGATATGGATATCACTTGTAAGGTTATCATTTGGGAGGAGGGAAAGGGGAGAATGCAGGAAAAGATACAGGGATTAAGTAGTACAAATTGGTAGGAACAAGATAGATAAGGGGATATTAAGAACAGTATAAGAAATGGAGAAGCTGAAAAACTTATAGGAATGACCCATGGACATGAACTAAATGGGGTGATTGCTGGAGGGAATGGGGGGTATTGGGTGGAGGGGAAATTTGGAACAACTGTAATAATATAATCAGTAAAATATATTTAAAAAGAATATTGTGAAGGAGTGTTTTAGATTCTTTCAAAGGAGGTGATTTAGAATCTCAAAATCTCCAAATTATGTATACTTATTTATTTTGTAGCTGAGAAAAACAAGAGGCAGAAGGTTATTTCTAATTTTACCTCTAAGCTCATTTACTTTTCTCACTAAAGGTGAGATGGTGTTGGGGAAAAAGCTAATGGCATGTAAAGAAGAATTTGAAACAATGGGACAGATCCATGTATTAGTTTGCTAGGGCTGCCATAGGACAATACTATAGACTAGGTAATTTCAACCACAGAAAGTTATTGACCAAGATCAAGGTGTTGGTGGGCCTGTTTTTTTCAGGCCCCTCTCCTTGTCTTGCAGAGGGCCATCTTCACACTGTGTCTTCACCTGGTCTTCCTCTGTGTATGCACATCCCTGGTATCTCTTCCTTGCTTATAAAGTATCAGTCAAATGGGAGTATGGCCCCTTTACACAACCTTAGTTCATCTTAGTTGCCTCTTTAGAGTCCCGATATCCAAATGTAATCACATTTGAGGTTTTAGCATAAGAGTTGGGGGTGGGGCACAACTTGGTTCATAAAAGTGAAAGAAAATAAGAACACTAAAGAGGTTGCAGTTCTGCCAATGAGCCAATGAACAGGGCACACAGTGTGCAGTGGGGGAAGAAGAGAGCTGGGAGCTTTGGCAATGGGCAGAGGGTGGGTGGGGTACAGGCTTCTGAATCAGTCTGACCTGGCCTTCTGTGTGTGGGTTGGAGGTGGGGGTTCAAGAGGCTCAATTCTCATCCTCATGAATTCTGCTTTCTCCCAAGGGACCCTAAATCCCAATGCCATCACACAGGTTCTGGGAAGGGCACTTTTATCTAGAACAGGAAGCTGGCTGAAATGGCTGTGCATCCCCCAATGAGGACATACTTCTCAGTGCAGATTTCAAACCCAGCAAGCAGAGAGCGATGGCCAAAGCATCTCTCAGACAGTGAGCAAGGAGTTGATTCTAGTTCAATAATGTCATAAACCCAGGAAGATTTAATTCCAACACCATGTATACCTAAGGGTGGATTTAAAATAACACGATATCTTTGGGGGATAGGAATGGTATTGAAAATGTAACCTCTAATTGCAAGATAGACAGACTCCATCCTACACTGGAGGATTTCAAGAGGCAGATGGTGATACTTTTATAGAAAGTGAGGCTGTGTTTCTAAAGTCCTACAGCCAGGTCCAGAGTCATATGTACTTTATAGAGACGAGCCCTAATTCAGGGATACAATGATTGCCTCTTCTACCTGATTGCTCACTTACAAAACACCAGGGTTGTTTTTTTGAAGCTGTTTGCCTGCTTTTCAAAACTCTTGCCCTTACCAGCCCTCATGTTCCATATGGTTCCTGCAAAACAACCTCCTGGTGCTCAGTGCTCCAGGCTATCAGCTCTCTTTGGAGGTCTTCCAGTGCTGATTCATGGTGTTTGAAATTGTGGCAGGAGATCTAGGGTCAACAGTTATTTGGAAAGTATTCACCTTGGCACCTTGATTACCTCTGGTGAAATGGTGTACTCGTCAACGTGTCCCTGGTAAGTCAGGTAGCCTTTGCATCTAAAATTACTTAAGGGCAGTGGTGAAGTTACTCAGTAGGAATGTACATAACTGAAATCTTGCCCAAATATGACACGTTTACCCCCACCCCACCACACACACACACACACACACACACACACACACAAAGTAATAAAAATAAAAGCAAAGAAAAAGTGTTCTTTTTAATAATGAGAAATCGTCAGACTAGATGGCAAACTAAAAATGATGCAAGTCAAAGGACTTTTGAGAGAAGAAACAGGAGGGCAAAAACAACGGAAGATTAAATAGCCCCTGGGCATCGGAGATGTGTGTTTTGTCAGACCTGTAAGACTACTTAACCTTATGAGTTATAACCTTATACAGTTATAAAAATATAACTGTAACATCTAATTCCTCCATAATATAAATCTGCCACAAAGAAGTCAGTTTGCATGTTGATGTTGGGCTAATGGGCTGGTGTTAACTCACTAGGTAAATGCCGTGCTCCCATACACAAATGTCAGTTGGCAAAACTACAGAGTACTAAGTGTTATGGACAGTGGGAGACCTTTCTGCATGTCCAAAATTGTGCTGGCAAATTCTTTAAAGTGTATTCTCTGCACCCCTCTCAGGATTATGGAGCAATGGCTTACTGAGGAAAAGGTGATGATGACTCTTAGAATAAATACATCCTTGACCTCTATTTTTATTGAGGAAGATATTAAAGAAGTTCAAATGCTAAAATTGATCCAGAAAATGTACAAGTTGGATGGACCAAATCACATGGCAGCTTTTCAGTGTTTCTAGGTGAAAGGGATAAGTATTTTTTAAAATGTCTGGACCCAGATGAAAACAATTTGATATTTTTGTAGGAATTTAAGAGAAACTTTCTGGTCATGTTTATTTGTGTCAGATGAGAAGACTGCAAAAGGATTTCCTATACACAGACACACAGATGTACTCACATGCAAAATGAAGAAGAAAGAAATTAAAGTAAAAAGAGAGTGAAAGAAAGATACTGAAAGGACCAGCTAGGGAAGGTAGCTGGGGTGATTATGGATGATTCTTCCATGCTGCCCAAACCCATAGTGCCTGTATAGTAGGGTGTGATCACTTCTCGTTAAACAAAAATTGTCCGCATAATTCCAGTCAGGTGTGCATGGCAAATGGTTTTCTTTTTTCTTTCAGAGAGGAACCAAATAACAAAAGCAGGGACTATACGTAGAATTTCAGAAAGTCTTTGATGAGTTTCAAAACATGAATCACCATGAAATTGTTACAGAAACAATCCTGCTTGAACCTGAAGAAGGAATTTGCTTGAAGTAAACAATCAATGCAGGTCCCACAAATTATGAAGTGCCCTCAGGCACTGTAGATGTTTTTAAGAAATGAAACTTCTCATTGTAATATATTGCATTGTTTAAAACAAATAAATAAATAAGAAACCTAACCATATAGTTTAGTTGATTGTATTGTTGCTGTATAACAAATTGCTCCAAAGCTTAGTGGTGTAAAAGGACAAACATTAACTTGTGGTTTCTGTGGGCCAGGAGTCCAGACCTACTTCGATGGGTGCCCGTGACCTAAGGTCTTTCCTGAGGCTGCCATCATCTCAAGGCTGGATTGAGGCTGAGGAATCTGCTTCCAGACTCACTCAGGTAGGTTGTTGGCAGACCACTTGGGTGGGCATCTCCACTGTGCTGCTTCATACTATAGAAATTGGCCACCCCTTGGGGTGAGTCATCTAAGACACAGCAAGAGGGAGTTGCCAAAATGGACCCTGAAATCTTTTTATAACCTACCCTCAGAAGTAATATCCCATTACTTGTGCTGTATTCTATTTGTTAGAAGCAAGTGAAAAATCCTGCATGAAGCCATGATTATCAAAAGGCAGGGGTCACTGAGGGTCATCTTAGAGCTGCCTAACATAGTAGATAGGACCTGGATTCTGGAACCAGACTTTCTGCATTCACCTTGCTCTTCCACTTACTCACCTCATGATCGCCTCATGATGTGAGCCTTGATTTACTCACATCATAGAGCTGTTGGAAGTAAATGTGGGCTTAAAACACTATATAATATTAAATAAGCCTCATAGAAATTTTTGTTATGATTACAAGTGTTTAATTTATGCTTTAGGTTTCAGGATGTTATGGTGATAAAAATGAGAACTTTCTGTGTTCTTTACTAATGAACATGGTAGAAGTATGTTTGTTAAATGCATTATCCACAGAGGGGTGGGACTGCAGGAAGAAGAGGTGGTTCAACATCAAGAATGGCAGAACTCAATGTTGCTTCCCAAGCAGAACCCAGCCAGAGTTCCCGCTCACAGCAGAGGCCTCAGATGAAAAGGAATACTGGGCTGGATGAACGAAAAATCTCACTGTGTCAAGTCCTACAAGTCTAAATTCTCAGAACCTGAAAAGTAGAAGCTTTATCCTATTTCTGATGGTTCCCTCACTTTATTCCTAAGGGGAAAATATGGGGTGGGGAACCTCTTGACTTTGCCCTTCAGAAAAAATATATTTGAAAACTGTTCATTTTAGCCCAAGGTTACAGAATTCCAATAGAACAAAAGCCAAAGTAAACATATCCTTGCAAGTCATTATTGACCTAGGGTACAGCTATGCCTCCCCACTAGACCAGAAAACCATGCAATTGCCAGAAAAAAAAACAAAAACAAACAAACAACCATGGAGAGCAATCTGTCAGGCCTGAGAATGGAGGAACAGGGGAAGTCAGAGGCCCACCTGCAACTTCCTGGAAGATCTGCTCAGAAGGCAGAGTTACATGTTCCAAAATGTCTTCCAATCATAGTGGTATGAGAACTTTGAAGACTTTGTGACCCTTCACTCCATTCATCAATCCATGTATTCAGGGGGATGTATATATAAAGCACCTCGAAGTTATTGTAATTAATGAAGTTTCATGATGGGAATCTCAACATAGGAATCCTGTTGAGATTTTCACAGGTTAGACCTCTTGATTCATTAAAACAGATGGAAGCCTTAGGTCTAATTTCATCCAATATTTTGAACTGAGATAAATAATAATAGTAAACTTGTTGCATGCTTCTTATGTGTTGAGGGCTTTCGTGGGTTGTCTTATTAAACCCTCACAATTACCATCTAATGTAGGTATTGTGTCTTTTTACAGATGAGAAAACTAAGAGAAGTTAAATATCTCATGGCCAAGTAGTGATCTGAACCCTGTGGGCCCTAATGCTGAGCCCCAATTGCCTTCTATTGTAGGTATGAAGGGAAAAGCAGAAGCTGTTTAGTAACAGTTAGCTGTGGGATGGAAGCACTTTTCTCTCAGATCCAGGACCTGTGCTAAGGCCTCACTGTTGATATCAGAACGCCTGGGGAGCCAGCAAGACCAGCTTCCAAAAAGCCAGCATTAACATGCAATGATGTTGGAAAACCAAAAGCTACATCTCAAGTCACTAGCCACTGATTAGATAGTGAAGGAATTCTTTCTGAGAGAAGATCTGAGGTATACAACAAATGGGTTTGACAAAAATACTTACGGGAAGAACAGGAGGAGTGCTGTCTTTTGCTCCTGTCCCAAGCCCTCCATGCATGGAACTGGGGAAGAAGGGCAGGGGATGGAGACAGGGACAAAGGAGTCAAATACAGACAGTCCTGGACTAACAGTGGTTCACTTATGATTTTGACTCTACGATGGTGTAAAAATGATACACAGATGCTGTAAACCCTACATGAAGAGTAAATGTTTGATCTTTACTTGAGTTAGCAATATTTGATATTTGGTAAGAGTCACATTGGCTGAGCCTGCAGCTCCTGGCCAGCCACGTGATCACACAGGCAAATAACCCACATTCTATAGTGTAGTCATTATGTTGACTGATTTTACCCAACTATACGCTCATGTGTGTTTTGAGCCCATTTAAGGTAGGCTGGGTTAAGCTATGGTGTTTGGTAGGTTCATTAAATGCATTTTCAACTTCCGATGTATTTATTGAGACGTAATCCCGCTGTAAGTTGAGGAGCAGCTGTCCGCAGAGCTATATAATTAAAGACACAATAAGAAGATGAAACCTACTCCTTACATTCTCTTTAGAGTCTGGGAGATACCCATCGAGTCCTTGGTAATTTAAGAGTCCTCACCAGTATAAGCCTGTAATGAAGTCAATCATCAAAGCTATTTCATTCAATGCCATAGGCACTCAAGTGCTTAGGCCTGGACTAGAGCTGTAAACACTATCATCCCATTTTTATTCTGTAACAGCTATTACCCATTATGAAGGCAAAAAAAGAAAATATTGTGGCATTTACTTCAGAGGGATAGTAAGTAAAAATGAATCATAATACAGTGGCTTTTACATGGCCTGATCTTGCTCCATGTGGTCAAGTAAGCTTGTATCAATAATAAAACATCCACAAAATATCAAAATAGGTTAATAAAAGTGTGGTAGATACATACAATAAAATATTATCAAGCCTTTAAAGGGAGGAGATTTTGACACATGTTTCAATATATCAAAACTTTAAGGACTTCATGTTAAACACTGTATGATTCCACTTATATGAGGTATTTAGTCAAATTCATGAAGACAGAAAATATAATAGTAGTTGCCAGGATTATGGGGAGTTGTTGTTTAAAGGGTACAGAATTTTAATTTTGTAACATGAAAAGAGTTCTGGAGGTTATTTGTACAATGTGAGTGTACTAACACTACTGAAGTGTTCACTTAAAATGGTTAAGATGGTGAATTTTGTATTATGTCTATTTTATCCCAATTAAAAAATATCAATAGATCAATGTTTTGGATCCTTGTTATCATTAGAAAACACATATATTTGTTGATAAATTAGTCTAGATACTACTATCTAGACTAGATGACCATCCACCCTGGAGTGGTTCTTAAATTTTCCCCATCGAGGTACACATAGAAAATAATTCTACTTGAGACACATGTGGGTCACTAGAAGGGCCTGCTTGAGGCTGCAGGACATTGGTCCATGGCCTTCAGCTGTTCTACATTGCTAAGTGCTGGCTATGTCTGCCCTCTCATCATCTGTTCATGGCACATCTGCTGGGAAGCTCCCACTGGGCACCTGTTCACATGATAGTGATGTCAGTCAAAGCAGGCAAAGCAAGTTTTCGTAACCTGTAGCTCTAAGAAGATGGAGCAGTTTTGCTCAGGTTTTGTCTATAATTGGCCTATTTTATCTCCAAAGCCTAAATATCACCTGTGATATGAACTTAATAGCAGCTGATTAACTGCAATCAGATGTTAGTTAAGAGAATAGAGTGAAATCAGAATAAACATTGTTTATTATTGTAGATAAGGCACAACTACCATACCCCATGAGATTATCGGTGGCAGTCAGTACTACTTTTGGATACAAATATCTATATTTATATCTATATCTATATCTATATTTTAAATGTATAACTCATTTAATCTTCTTTTTTAAAAAATTTTATTTATTATTTCCACAGAGAGAGGAAGGGAGAGAGGCAGAGAAGGAGAGAGACATCAATGTATGGTTGCTTTTCACCTGCCTCCAGCCACAGACCTGACTGGAGACCTGGCTTGCAACCTGGTTATGTGCCCTGGCTGGGGAATCGAACCAGCGACCTTTGGGTTCGCAGGCCAGCACCTTAGCCACTGTGCTACCAGCCAGGGCTTCAAATATCTATATATTAATTGCTCTTGATAGGACTAATTTTTCTTCCTATCCAACTATCCAGCATTTCTAATGACATAACTTATCCTAACCTGGAGTATTTTCTGAAGCCATATAATTAGGAAAATAGACCCTCCATATAGGGCATTAGCATTATGCTAGATCATTATACATTATATTATGTCTGGGCATAATTAATTCTAAAACAAAAACATCTTTCTACCTTAGGTCAAACACTGTTTATGTCATTATTAGACTCCATGTTGACTTTCTGAAGTGTCATTTTAGGTAAAAATGTTTGAGAGTGATGTTTCTGGAAAATGAAATTATGGCAAACTAAAAGGGATAGATACTCCTCTCTTTGGCAGTGGTTGGGGGTGATTTCCTCTCCCCTTGAGTCTGGGTGGGCTCTGTGACTTGTTCCACTATGAGTGATGCTGCATTAGAACAGGCTAGATTAGCAAAGCCTTGCCCTCATAGACATTCTGCTTTCTGCTTTCTGATTATGGGCTTGAATATGCCCAAATAGTACTGACTTCTGGAGGCTATGAATTTTGTCTAGAGTTCAAGAATGGAACAGAAAAAAATATTTCAGACATTTCTAGCAAAGCTAGGAAAATGGGGAGAAAGCTTAGATGGAGTTAACCTAAGCTAAATATAAGACAGATAATTCATCCTAGGAAATGTTCACATAATACTTAACTAAGAACATGAATGACTGCATCTATATTTGTTTTAACTCTTGCCATTCTAATCCAATCCTCAAGAAATCCTCAAAGCATTCCAAAATTGGAAGAATCTTCCTAAAGGAATGATCATTATTGATTTCCTGTTTGGGAAGAAATAAATGGGCTTCTAAGTGAGCATGTTACTATAACATTGAGTAGAATTTGGGGATATTTTTCTAAGATCATGATAGTTACCAATAGAGTGAGTTTACTTTCCATCAAATTTCAAATTAGTTAACAAGTACTATACCCCCTTAAGATGAAAACAAAGTTTAGAACAACTGAAAAGAATAATTACTATTTTACAGGCAGTGAGTCCTGAAAAGATGGCCTTAAATCAATAGATAGGTGCATAATCATTTGTTGTATTGTAGAATATTTTACAGAGGTGGAGTAATTTGTCTAAAATCTTATTGATGGTAAGGACTAGGATCCAGGTTATAGTCATTTTCTTTCTGTTAAGCCAGGCTGCATTTCTACAGGGTGGGCAAAAGTAGGTTTGAAGTTGTGAGTATGCAAATCATGAAGTTTATTCTTATATTATTATCCACAGGAACAACTGTAAACTTACTTTTGCCCCACCCTGTATACTGCGTTGCTCCTAGAGAAACCCACGTGGGACATGGACATCTGAGAAATAACTTCAAACATGCAATCTGATGAGTTCAATGCCATGATTTTAATCTATGAGAACAACTGAAAAACTGGTGAAAGCATGCAAAGTCATGGGCCATGCTGGTTTTGTTGGTTCTTAACCAAAGCTCAAAGATAGAAAACAAATTTTTTCTCTACACTTCAGCTTCCGGTTCACTTTGGGTTCATCTTATGTTGGCCACACATTAGGTTTTTGACTATTTAAAAATATGTATCTCAAATAAAGCAGGAGGATCCAAAGTTGGTTCTACTAAGATGAGTTTATTGATTTGTTTTTATTTGCCACCCTTTGTTCTGTTCACCTTAAAATGCCATACTTTTCAAAGCTTATAAATAATAGATTCATACAAAAAAGTAGTAAGACTCATACTATATCAATTAGGACAAAGAAACATCAGGAGAAGTGAAGTATGCCTGTGTGTGCATGTTAGAAAGCTTAGAAATGGCAAACATTTTTGTCATTGAAGACCTGTAAGGCCTCCAAAATCAATATAAACCAATAGGTAATAGACAGAACCTGTTTAACTCTGGACCCAACAGTCAAGATCAAGGTCATTTACTGAGAAGAACAGACCTTGGACAGTATTTATCAAGGTCTTTATATTTTTAAAAAGCACTACAGCTGTTTGGAACATTGAAATCAATCTGTGCTCACATGTAGCCTTGATCCTTTGTGTGTTCTACATTAAAAAAAGAAATCTAGGCTGAGGCAGTTCTCCTATCTTAGATCTACAAACCTAAATAAATGACAGTAAAAAAACAAACAAACAAAACAAAACAAAATGTAATACTATCACCAAACTTTCACTAAAAACCCAAACCATTAACGTAATGGATGGGGAAAGTGCTATTTACAACTTTAAAGAAAGGCAAATCCAATTGACTGAACTCACCCCCTTTTTCCTTTTTCTATGAGAACCTCGACTGGTTTGACTAAGGGCCTAAGTTTGTGATTAGAGAGAGAAGAGGCTCCATTTAACAGGAACAGCGTGGAATTCTAGGAAGTGCGAACCTCAAAACAGGGAGCATGGAGTTGGTGCAATGGTGTAAGCCTTATGGGTACAGTGCAACAGGAGGCCACAAAAAACTCTTTTGGGGTGAATAGCAAGACTTTTGAAAATAGAAATGTTGAGCATTAAAGTTGTTTCTTTTGTTGAAATATTTTTTTTCTCTTCCCATTAATATTCTTTGATTAAAGTTGACTGCTGCAAGAAAGAAGATATTGCATGTGAATTTCTGTTTTTGTGCTGGGCATTGTTTCTCTGGGAGGGCATGGTGGGAGAGGAAACCGTAAAGTGTTTCAGTATGACATCTGTTAATGTAGGTTATAACACAGGAGACACAAGGGGGGCGGGGGGAGCAGTGGGAAATTGTTCATAGATTAAACCCATTAATAGAAGCAAAGGACCTTGGAGCAAAAATACTAATAAAGATGAAGTGAGTGTGGAAGAATGTTAGGAAGGGCATTTGATTTCCATAGGACATGGAAGAAAAGTCAGAGTCAATCTGACCTAGAAATTAGAAGAAAGGAAAACCATAGCTACAGCTGGTAGAAGTACTTTCTCTTTTTCATGCTCTTTCTTCCTCTCTCTCCCCCTCTCTATGGGAGGTGGGTAGTTAACAAATAGGTATCTTTACACAACTTAATTTTTTCACCCTTGATAGATGTTACTTCATTTTATTGAGCTTCACAGATGTGTTCTTTACAAATTGAAAATAGCCCCCACCAGCAGAGATTATGACCCACTTTATTATGCTGATCTGGAATGAACCTTCAATATCTCAGAAATTTGCCTGTAATAGTTTGTATTTAACATCATAGAGGAAAACATTTGAGCTCTGAGTGACTTTTCCAGGTCACTTAGGAACCTAGTGGCTTAGTTAGGGTTAAACAGGGATTTGAATCCAGGGTGATATTTATTCTACCAGGCTACACAGAAGTGACATGGACCGTCTGCTAAAAAAGTGTATGTAGTTGCTTACACTGGGGGCCAAGATAACTTCTGTGACTTATTATCTAAAAAGTTCAGTTTATAAATATTAGTGACTCTAACTGTTTATTAATCTATGTTCTGATCCCTACAGAAATAAGTAGGTGATTTAAAAGAAATGAATGACCTTTGCCTTACCATCTTCATTTTATTTTTTAGCCTTTGTTCTTCATCAGATTCATTTTTATTGGGTGAAGATTCTCCAGAAAATAGAATATTTCTGTTCCTTTTGTGGAAATTGCAGGAATTAGAAAATAAATATGATGAAAATATGGGAAAGAGTTCATTATGTGGAATTGAAGGACAAGTGGGAAAGAATGACAAGTAGGCTGTAGTCAAATGAGATTTAAATAAAATACTGGAAATGTAAAAAAGCCACTTATATTCACATTAGCATAGATGAGATCAGATGTTAATCATAATCATGAGCAACTGGAAAATTTGAAGATGAGAGATCACAGTGAGGACTTTGGAGGTCATTACAAAAGAAGAGGCTAAAGAAGAGTTATCATGGTTGTTTCTGACAGTGGATGGTGACAGAAGTCAGAGCCCAGTGCAAGGAGAGAACTGGAGAGGAGATAGCTCAGGCAATCCAGATGTTTAAACAAAGCACTTCAGAGGTAAGCTTAGACTCCACTAAGGAGCAAGATAAAAGAAAATATGAAGACATAAGAAGTGCAGAAGCATTTAAAGAGAAAAACTGTTTTCCCTTATATCTCTTTGATGACGGGTGGGGGAGGGAGTGGGACAGAACTCATGAGAAAAAAGCAGACAAGATTATTTTAGGTCTGTGGAATCCAAGGTGGAGGTATAGATAGCCATGCTGCATCTCCCCCCACAACCAGAAATGGATACATCTACCTCAAAACTGGAGATAAACAGAAACCCTAGAATACTGAGCTGCATAGAATTTCAATAAATAAAAGATATAAAGAAGAAATACTCATCCAGACAGGTAGGAAAGGCAGAGCTGGGACAGAGAGGATGCAATATGGCAAAGTAGCTTGGCAGCATGGTTTGGTGGCATGGCAGCTGCAGTGGGATAGCAACTGGGGCCAACCAGCAGAAAGAGCAGTCACAATAGAGACACCTGTTGAGTGCTCCTGGAATCAGACCAGATCCTGTGGCTCATGGTTCTGGCACCAGCGAGTGGGGTGGGGGTTTGTAAAGTAAAGCCACATTGTTTCTGATATGGAAAGCCAGTGGGGGTTGTGATGGAGGAAGAAACTGCCAATCTCTCAGCAGTCTATATGTTTACGACACCCACAATCCTGGAACATCCACAGACCCACCCACTCTGGGAACCACAGCCAGAGCAACAGCTAGAGAAGAGCTAGTCCCACACAGGAAGCAGAAGAAGTGCCTGAAAAAGGGGTGAGTGCTGAGCAAGCAGCATCGTTCCCTCTCAGACCCCTCCCTCACATAAAGCACCATAAAGTGGAGAAATGATCCCCTGTACTGACAAATAACCAAGGCTATGCCCCTTACAATGTAACAGGGGTGACAGTTCTAATTAAGACACAAAGGCAAACATGGGTGCTTGTCAAGTTGAAGAGACATAGAACTATGGCTCAAAAAAATTATATATATATATATATACACAAATCAAAGTCCCAGTGGGCAAACTAAGCAATGAATAAACAGCCAGCCTGACAGACAGATGCACAGTTTAAAACATTGGTGATAAAGATGCTCACAGACTTGACAGACATACTTAAATACATCAAACACAGACAGGAGGAAGTGAAGGCTAGGTTAAGTGAAACAAAGGAAAACATACACAAAACCAATGATGAAGGGAAGGAAACCAGGGTTCAAATCAATTATTTAGAACATAAGAAAGAGTCAACCAGTACAGAATGAAGAAACAATAATTAATAAAAATGAGGAGAGGTTTATTCCTAAGCTTAAAGTCTAGGACAATTTTAAGCATGCCAACATCTGAATAATATGGGTGCCAGAAGGAGAAGAGGAAGAGCAAAAAATTGAAAACTTGTATGAAAAAATAATGAAGGAAAATTTCCCTAATTTGGTGAAGGAAATAGACATACAAGTCCAGAAAGCATAGAGTCCCAAACAAGCTAGACCCAAAGAGGACCACACCAAGACACACCATAATTAAAATGACAAAGATTAAAGATAAAGGAAGAATATTAAAAGCAGCAAAAGAAGAAAGTTACCTACAAAGGAGTTCCTATAAGACTATCAGCTGATTTCTCAAAAGAATCTTTGCAGGTAAGAAGGGACTGGCAAGAATTATTCAAAGTGATAAAAAAGCAAGGACCTAGAATCAAGATTACTCTATCCAGCAAAGCTATCATTTAGAGTGGAAGGGCAGATAAAGTGCTTCCCAGACAAGGTAAAGCTAAAGGAGTTAATAATACCAAGCCATTATTATATGACATGTTAAAGGGAGTTATTTAAGAAAAAGAAGATCCCAATGATGAACATTAAAAAGATAAACTCACAACAGAGCCTAAAAAACAAAAATAAAAACAAACTAAGCAAACAACCAGAATAGGATCAGAATCATAGGTATGGGGATCATTGGGAGGGTTAACAGTTGGAATAGGGAAGGAGGTGAAATGGGGAAATGGTGCAGGGGTTAGGAAATATAATTGGTGGGTTCAAGATATAGACAGGGAGAAATTAAGAATAATAAAGGAAAGCGTGAAATCAGAGAACATTTATGCACAATGCATGGGCATGAACTAAGGGGTTGGGGTGGGACTGTTGGAGGGAATGTAAATCTCGGGTGGAGAGGAGCAAAAAGAAAAGAATTTGGGACAACTATAATAGAATAATCAATAATATATACTTTAAAAAAAGAAAAAGAAAGAAATTTCTCCACAGAAAGAATGGGCATCACCTGAGAGCCTGAACTTGGAAATGCACTCATATAGTTTAAAACTTGGGGGGGAACCCTCTTTTGAAATGGTGAATACTTATTGTAATAGATTTGTATTGTGTTAGCAGCAAATATACATGCACACTTAAATATGTGAAAGTGTGGAAAATAAAGTGCTTGCTTATATGGGTGATCAAAGATGGCGTAGCAAAGGAAACCTGTTGGTTTTTCTGCTTAGCATGAGGGTTACTCTTTGCTATAAACTGAAAGTTTTCGTCCACTCCCCAACCCCACCAAATAAATGTCTTGAAGCCCCAAAAAAGTTATTTTAGGCCCTGGCTGGTAAGCACAGTGGATAAGGTGCCAGCCTGCAAACCCAAAGGTCACTGGTTCGATTCCCAGCCAGGGCACATAACCAGGTTGCAAGCCAAGTCTCCAGCCAGGTCTGTACCTGAAGGCAGGTGAAAGGCAACCAGACATTGATGTTTCTCTTCTTCTCTGCCTCTCTCTCTTCCTCTCTCTCTTCCTCTCTCTCTGGAAATAATAAAAATCTTTGAAAAAATTATTTTAGTAAATAAAGAGATGAAGGAAATTATGAAGAGTCAATAAGAAAAAATGACTTGGGGGTTAGGGGCTGGTTGAAAGAGGTGAAGTGATTTAGAAGTACATATTGGCAGTTACAAAATGGTCACAGGGATGTCAAGTCCAGCATAGGGAGTATAGTCAACAATATTGTAATTTCTATGTACAATTCTAGGTGGGCACTAGACTTATTGGGGGAAATTATTTCACAAATTATGTAAGTGTCTAACTACAATGCTGTACACCTGAAACTAATATAATATTGAATGTCAACTGTAATTGAAAAAAATTTAAAATAAAGAAAAGATATTGTTCTAAATGAAGAGTCACAAAGTGACAGAGTGACAGGGATTGTTGGAGTTTTTAGTGATGAAAGACCTAAAAGACACGAATAAGTATGTAATCAGAGTACTCAGTAGCACAGAGATAACAAAGGAAATTTCACACTGCATCCTCATAGTATACAGAGAGCAAAGAATCAGGAGTGGGATAAGAGTGAAATCAAATAAATGAAAGCCTAAGACAGCGAGGAACAAAGAAAAAACTTTAAAATTTAGAAGAAAAGTAGGTCAACCATCTGCAGGTTAATGTGAAAAGTTTGTAATTGTTACAATCATTATTTTACATAATTTACACTCGCTTTGTATGAAATTTCAGTCAGTATAGTCAAGTAACCATGGTGCAGGGTTTTAATGCCTTGATTAGCTGGTGAATGGTGAGGTCAGGGTCAAATCCAGGCCTCTCTCTTAAGTGCCTGCTCCCCTCAACATTATGTGTTAATAAGCATTAATATTTTTTGAAGACTTGACTTTAGTATACATTTAAAAAGAATGTTTTTCTACATACCTAAACACATTATCACACTTTGTGAGATTAATCATTATTTTCATTACGTATATTTGAAAATACAGCCAGACTGTATTTTACAAGTTACCCTCAAAATATCATTTACAGTGCTGGCTGGTGTGGCTCAGTGCATTGAGTGCAGGTCTGTGAACCAAAAGGTTGCCGGTTTGATTCCCAATCAGAGCACAATCTGGGGTTGTGGGCCAGGTCCCCAGTTGGGGGCATGCAAGAGGCAACCAATTGATGTATCTCTCACACACTGCTGTTTCTCTTCCTTTTGTTTCCCCTCCCATCCCTGGTTCTTAAGAATAAATAAATGAAATCTTTAAAAATATATCATTTACAGCTGGTCTTTTCAAATCAGGATCTAGCTTAATTCACCCTAGTCCAGTTGTATTCCTTACCTCTCTTTTAATCTAGAAAAGTCTCTTCTTTTTATGACACTGATCTGTCATATAAAATGTTTTTCTTCTGGATTTGTCAGATTACCTTTCTTCATTTTTTATTTTTTTGGCAACCTTAATTTATTTTATGTATTTCTTGTAAACTGAAAGTTAAATCTAAAGGTCTGGTAGATTCATGTGAAATGCTTTAGTAGAGAGTACATTGTGGCGATGTACTCACCATTGGCTGTCCAGTTGGAGATGCATCAAACCTGATTGCTCCACTATAAGGGCTGCTAGGTTTGGCCTGTGAATTAGGAGGATGACATTGTATTCTGCCTTATGGCTCCTCTTTCATTGTACAGTTAGGATATCCCCTTGCAATGAGTGTGTAATCTTCTTTGATGTTACTTGGATACATCACATACAAATCCCCTAATCATTTTAACACCAGCTGATAATCTTTGCCCGAGTCAATATTTTTAGGAGGGACTACAAAATGTTGATTTTATATTTCTATCATCTATGTTTATTGGCTGGCATTTCTGTGTAAAGTAGCACTTCCACCTACCTGCTGGGGTTTTGGGTTACTGAGAAGTATAGGGCTTACTAGAAAGGCAGGATAAATAATATTTCCCTCTACTTACCAGTTTTCAAAGTAAGGAGCATTTTAATAGCTATTCCAAATAGCAACAAAGAGGTTTTAATGACTCCTGTGAGAATCATGAAGGACTGAGGGTTTTTATAGACTTGATTTAAGTTAACTATCATCTTGATGCTGAAAATGGTGACAAATTAGGCCAGTGGGAACCACTTCAACCCGGCTTTTGTGCCCTTTTGTCCCGACTCCAGTGGTCTTTGAAATCATCTTTACTTCTGGTCACAAGATAGATAACCTGTGCTCATCTTGTATTTTCCTTTTCCAAACTTGGAATCAGCCATTTTTTCAACGATCTCTGGTGACTTTTAGTGAGGAATTATAAAAAATCAAAATTGGGGTTGGAAATGATAAGCAGAGTAAAAAAAATAAAAGCTAGACTCCCTCAATTTGCTGTTCCACTTATTTATGCATTCATTGGTTGGTTTATGTACATGCCCTGAACAGGGAGCAAACCCACAACCTTGATGTATTGGGATGAGGCTCTAACCAACTGAGCTAACCAGCCAAGGCAACTTTGCTCTCACCATGATTTTTTTCACATCATTATATATTCTACTAAACATTAAAAAATAACAATAGTATTATATGAAGGAACCTGTTTTGAATAGATCTGTGCCTAAGAAAATTGTATTGACTGCAAAATTTTCCTTGACAAAACTATTTGTTAATGCTATCCTTTAACAGCTATTCCACAGATATTACTAGATTGAAAATATTTTTGATAAGAATTCAATTTTCTTACTCATAAACAGTCCCTGAAACCTAACCTTAAAGGAGGAGAATAAACAACCAAAGTTATATTTTCTCTGGATTTATTCGGTGGTTTCTGATGAGTTATATCATCTGTCCATCTTTAACGCCATCATAAAATCTTTAGGCATGTTATGTTGGTCAGTGTTTAATTTTGTGAAAAAAGAATCAAATTAGGAACTGAAGGTCCATGTTCTAATCTTGTTCTGAAGAAGAGAAAATTGGGTCCTGCAGAGTTGGTGGTAGAAACATGATAAGGAATTTAGGGCATCCAGCTTTTTTATGCCAATTGCTCCTTTTCATTTTCTAGTCCTGCCACTCACATTTCTATTAGTGGATCTGGTGATTGTAAAGTTCCATGCACACTTTTGGAAGAGGGAAAGGTAAAGATTAAAGTAGAATTCATTACAGTGAGAAGTGGTGACTGCAAAGATATATACTAGATCTAGGAATTGAGATCTCAGTCATCAGAATTTAGCCTAAAAAAAGAAAAAGAAAAAAAGTAAAGGAGTAATTTTATTATTATTTATTTCTATTAAATAGAGAAAGCATAATCGAGGGAGTTGGGACACTAGCGGGGCATTTTAAAGATTTTCCAGGGAGAAATTTGGTCAATGGGCCATATACCAAAATGATAAACAAATGAGCAACGTTTAGTGGGTAACATCACACTGAAAAAAACTCTAAGGCCTAGAGTACATTGACATTATAATATTTTTAGAATTTGACATTATTACATTTCTGAAAATGCTAATTATTTTTAGCCAAATATTTCTTACCTAAACTGTAGGAAGAGAGAAAAAAAGAACAAAACAGTGCTAAATAAAATTGATGTCTGGGTAATTTCTTTCTCTTATTTGAACAAGTACTTTAATTCTCTCTCTTCATTTTATTAAACCAGCTAAGGAAAGATAATAATGTGAACTCTGTCAAGGCCCATACACAATCTAGTAGAGATTAAAGGTAATCAAATTCTCACACACTGATGTCCTAATGTTAACTTGTCAAAGGTAACCTGAGATTGTGTTTTATTATCAACAGCTTCTTCATCTTTGTAAAGATTAACCGGGCTTGTGGCTTTAAGCATTTATTGCCAGATGATGACATATGGAAAAAAATTACTTTATTCACTGTTACCTCATATGACTCCCCCTCCATACATACATACTGGCAGGGAAGAACACACCTTTTTCTCATCTTATGTCTTAGACTATTGTACAAGATTGGCAGATTAATGATACCTTATATCAGACTATTCTATAATGCCAGTGTAACCAAAACAGCCTGGTACTAGTATAAGATCAGGCATAAAGATAAGTGGAACAGTAGAGAGCCTAAAAATAAACTGATACTTTATGGGCAATGAATATTTGGCAAAGAAGGCAAGCGCATACAATGGAGTAAAGACAGTCTCTTCAATAAATGGTGTAAGAAAAACTAGACAGGTATATGCAAAAAAATGAAACTAGAGCACCAACTGACCCCATACACAAGGATAAACTCAGTATGTATTAAGACTTAATACGTCGTGAAACTATAAAAATCCTAGAAGAAAGTACAGACAGTAAAATCTCAGAAGAGTCTGTTTGTTTAGAGCCCTACCATTGTCCTAAAATGTCCACAGACCCACCCACTCTGGGAACTATGGCAAGGACAACAGCTAGAGAGGCACCTGTTCCAAACAGGAAGCAGAAGAGGTACCTGGAAAGGGGGTGAGCACTGAACAGGTAGCATTGTTCCCTCTTAGACCCCCTCCCCCAAATAGAGCACCAAAACATGGTGAAACTGGTCACCCCACACTGATGAATACCTAAGGCTCTTCCTTTTACAACATAACAGGTGTGACAGCTCTACCTAAGACACAGAGGTGAACAAAGGAGGCTTCTCTGTCAAGTTGAAGAGACAGAGAAGTATGGTACCAAAGTAGAAACAGGTCAAGGTTCCAGTGGGAGAACTAAGTGATGAGGAGATAGCAATCTATAGATTCAGAGTTCAAAACATTGGTGACCAAGATGCTCACAGACTTGACAGACATGCTGAGTATGGTGAATGCAGAAGGGAAGAAGTAAAGACTAGGCTAAGTGAAATGAAGGAAAATCCACATGAAACCAATGGTGAAGGGAAGAAACTGGGGTTCAAATCAATAATTTGGAACATAAGGAAGAAAGAAACAATCAACCACTACAGAATGAGGAAACAAGAATTGAAAAAAATGAGGAAAGGCTTAGGAAACTTTGGAACAATTTTAAATGTGCCAACATCAGAATCATATGGATGTCAGAAGGAGAATAGGAAGAGTAAGAAGTTGAAACTTAAGTGAAAAATAAGGAAGGAAAACTTCCCAAATTTGGTAAAGGATATAGATATACAAGTCCAGGAAGCACAGAGAGTTGCAAACAAGCTACAGCCAAAGAGAACCACACCAAGACACATCATAATTAAAGTGCAAAAGGTGAAAGACAAAGAATCTTAAAGGCAGCAAGAGAAAAGAATAGAGTTACCTACAAAGGGCTTCTTATAAGACTATCAGTTGATTTTTCAAAAGAAACTTTGCAGACCAAGAAGGGACTAGAAAGAAGTATTGAAAGCGATGGAAAGCAAGGACCTACAACAAAGATTACTCCAACTCAGCAAAGCTATTATTTAGAATCGAAGGATATAGAAAGAGGATTGGGGACATACAAAGTCTGTCCCAAAAGTATCAGCTGCACAAACTGTTTTAATTATATTGACGTTGGCTCAATCCTTTCAGGACAGGTCTTGTATGTAATAGTGCCAACAATAAAAATAAATTTAAAAAGATAACCTAGAAATGCAAACACCTTTTGTAATTTTATTTTCATTATTAGACTAAATTTTAAAAATCTGATTTAAAAGTAATTTCAAAAAAGAGAAAATAAATACAGTATGTGAATCATCAGTGGTCCTGTGCATCTGAGGAGAGCAGATCAAATGAACATATGCCACAGTGTTCTGGGAAGTAAATCCAGCCTCTTTGCTATTTTCATTATGTTTAAAACAAATGAATTACAATGTCTGTGGATCAAGTTCTACATTCAAACTAATCTCTTATTTCAAGACTGCACTTAGGAAACCCCTGATCTTTTATGATTATAAGCTTTGGTGCCATTTTTCATGTCAAAGATACTTAAGATATGTATTTATATTTTAAAAAAGAAACCTATGCATGTTAAGATAAGTACTAGTTGAATCTTTTTACATATATAAAAGGTTGCTATTAAGGAATATCAAAATTAGGAGAATTGTATTAACATCTTTAGCTTTCTGAGAAATAAGAACATTAAAAGCCATAGATGTTTGCAGATACCCTTATCTGCTTAAAAGGTTATTTGGAAATAGGTGACTCTAGGTCATTTCTGCCTTCTTTGCTTGCGTGAAAGGTTGGGTAATGGAGCTAATTTAGAGAACAAGAACAGTATCTAATGACTAGAGAGTATTTTCTTTATAAGTTCAGCCAACTTGAGAGGGTAGCCAAAGTCAACATCTCCTCAAACTAGTGTGACTTTCAAGTACTACGTGGTGAAAGCGTCTAGTATCATCTTTCTGTAGTTTCTTAGTTTACAAAAGTCTTTACATATATTTTAGCACACTCCCAATTTATTGTGATTAAATTTCATTAAATCAACTTTTACTTTTGGGGGCTTATTGACATTAAAGTAAATAAATGACAATTCAGTATTACATTCTAAAAACAATGTATCAATGGCTAATAATTTTAAATTATGTATAATTAATAAAATGCATAAAGTAATAGCTATTACATAGCTGATAGTATTTTAATCCTGATAGAAAGATAAAACCTACGAGGAAATTCTTATTATAAGCAATCAGATTACAAGACAAGTGACCAGCATACTTTTCTAAATAATCAAACAGAACTTCCCAGGTTGAGTGGTTTGCTTCACGTCTCGACAGTACAGAGTTCTCCCCATCTCTAAATATCTAGAATCACATTACCTACCTACTACAGCGATTCAGACACACCCTGGTATTTCACATACTGTTAGCTTCTCAGGAAGGCATTCCTTAGTCTTCTTCACCCATATCCTACCCTGGGGAACTGCCAGGATCATCCACTTACAGGTATAGGTGCTCCCATGCCTGGAAATGAGCCACAGTTGCCACTTCTACAACACATCTCTACTTCTGCCTTTAAACCCCAATCAAAATGTACAAGTGTTTTCCATCGCCATTATTCTCTCTGTTGGCACTATTTGGAATCTCCCATTTTTAAACCATTAATGCATTTTTCCAACATTCAGAGGGTCCCATTCTTAATTCATTGATATATTACTTGTTGACCATTTACTGGGTGACTCCTACAGTCAAGGTGCTGTTTTAGGCTCTGAGGATACAGCAGTGGATAAGAAAAAGCCCTGGTCTCATGAGACAAACTCATCCTGAGACTCCGGAGTGATAGCTATTCATAGATCAGGACTCACAAAGGGAGGCTGCCCCACATGGCAAATCTAAACCTAGGTCATACATATTTCCAGGAAGCACCTGCCAAGGAAATCTAACCCACCAATCACAACCTGCCAACTCGGTTTTATTTAGCTCATCTTGCCTAAAATACAGGACCTACTACCTTTATAAGGAAATCCTCGCCCTTCCAGCCAATCATTGCCTGCTTACAGGCTGCCTCTATAAAACTCACTATTGCCCTGAATCCTTTGCACCACTGTTTGTGAACAGGGTATCTCCCCCATCCCTCACCAATTTTTTTGCCCCTTGAATAAGGAACATTAACTGCATTACTAAATTATTTTGGTATATGATTGGAGGGGGAAATGGAGAAAGATGGTCTTCATGTTAGAGATGGGGATAAAAGTCAAGCAGGTCTTCCAGACAAGATGGCAGTGTAGGTGAACATGGCACAACCACATCAAAATTACCACCAAAATACAGAACCACCATCACTCAGAACCATCAGAAACTGAGTTGAATGGGAGTCTAACAGCTACAGAATTAAAGAAACCACATCCATCCAGACTGACAGGAGGGGTGCAGATATAGAACAGACAGGTCCCACATCCACATCTGGCGGATAAAAATTTGAGATGGATATCTCAGGAGTGAGGAGTCCCAGCCCCACACCAGGCCACCAAGCCCAGGGTTCCAGTGTCCAGAAGATAAGTCCCCATAACTTTTGGCTGCAGGGATTGAGTCCGTGGAGCCCCAAGCACTTCCTCTTAACCCACACATGGACTCACCTACTCAGACTTACTCTGAGTTCCAGCACCGGGGTAGCAGCTTGAAAGGCTCTGGTGGCATACAGAAGGAATTGAAGTGTCTAGCATCAAGGCGAGTGCGGCCATCATCCCTTTCCTAAATCCTTACCTCACAGAGCCACTGAGCTGGCAAGCTGGTGCCATATCTGAGACTCCATCAAACTGGCAAACGGTCTTGGACCCGCCTTGGAGACCCAAATTTTTAGGACATGCCTAGAAGCTAGATTTCAACGTACTGAGAAAAATGCTTCAATGTATTATAGTTCTATAGTCTCTTTAATGCATTTAAAATAAAAGAAGACAATGTTAAGGAAGGTACATGAAGTCTATTGGTTGCACATTCATGAGGCGGGGGAAAGCAAAGCAGGGAAATCTCTAGGACTGGATAAAAAGCAAGATGGAGAAACATACTTCTACATTGGTGGGTACAGGATGGCTAATAATTAACGTTTACTGCACACAGATGGTATTTGGAGGGTACAAGACAACAATGATGGGCTCTGTGGTCTCATGCTCTTCTGGGAGGTTGTGCCCTGAGGGGTCTGTAAAAGGAAACTTCCAAATAGCTAAGGTGTGTTATCTTAGATTCAGAACAATGGAAAGGGCTCACTTAAAGCTTGATCTTTACTAAGAAAGTAATAGGCAGAGAAGAGCAAAGGGAAAAGAAATTGTGATAACTGTAATAGCATAGTCAATAAAATATACCAAGCCCTGGCTGGTAGCATAATGGATAAGGTGCCAGCCTGCGAACTCGAAGGTCACTGGTTCGATTCCCCACATAACCAGGTTGCAAGCCAGGTCTCTTGCGAGGTCTGTAGCTGGAGACAGGTGAAAGGCAACCATACATTGGTGTTTCTCTCCCTCTCTCCCTTCATCTCTCTCTCTGGAAATAATGAATAAAATCTTAAAAAACAAACCAACCAACCAACAAACAAAGAGTAATAGGCCTGGGCAGGTAACTATGGGCTATGACCTGCCCAGTTCAGAATTTGTGATGACAGCACCCTGTGTGGTTACTTTTGGTCACTGGACATGTCAGGTTGGCCGTGTGACCTCCCAAGTTTGCCAGGTTTAATACAGAGCCCTTCTTATGTTCACAGGAAGATGGGGTAATCTGCCACATAGAGTCCTTCTGTACCCCGTAGATGTTACCTAGACCTGAGATAATCATTTTTGTTTTGACATCCTTGTCTTGCCTATTTGCATTACTAATCAGGTACAAAAACTCAAGAGGGAAACATGATGCACTTTATCAACAATATATGTTGTGACAAGGTTTTCAGAAATGCACTGTGGTGAAAGGTTGAGAAACATTTGCACCTTTATTTGGGTGGAATAAAAACAGGTACAGTAATGGGAAACTGCGAATACATTGCTACAACTCAGTTTATTTGCCCATCGAAAAGATGCACCACAGGAAATGTTACTCATGCTTAAAATATTCTATTAAGTCATTCAAATAAAACTGCAAATCAAGGAAATATTGAAAAGGATTTTCAATGAGTGTGAAAACATTCTTTATTGGTAAGCAGACACTTGAAAATTTTTTGATTAATATGTCATGCAAAACAACTGACTTCACATGTGGTTGATTATTTTGACAAATGCTTTTCTGAGATGACTATAGATTTTAAGTTACTATGACTTTAGAAATAAAAAGAAATCAGGAAAATGACTCCAAATGAAGCAAAATACTATGTAGTTCATGTAAAAGTCTTATTCACCCCTTTTGGATGTTTAATTCTTCCTCCTAATGTAAATCTCTGTATCTTGGAAGACTATTATATACAAAAATGGCAGTTCTTTTGTATGTGCACATATTGATAAAAACAAATTACAAGAATAAAATTTCAAATAATTTTACAGGGTTTGGCTATTCCTCTGCCCCAACCCCTGCATTTTGTTAATCTAAAGCAAGACAATGCTCTTTTATTTAAAATGCTTATTTGTTTCAAGAGATTATATTCTTAGGAAGAAGTTGTTGCTCCTGAGAAAACATAGTGTATCCCTAGTCATCTTTCTGAACTAAGATGAACTTTTTGAACTATCATGTATATATTCTCCACGTTGTTCCCAAAGAGTGGAAAGAAACAGGATGGCCTATTCTGAGGAGGAAACTTTGGAACAATCTTATTCTATGACACTAAGAAAAAGTTTTCTTTGTGGTGGTGGAGTTCAACACTTCTATCTGTGGTCTCTGGTAGCATATTCCACATATGAAAATACCAAATACAAGTAAAATCATTGCCTTAAAAGAACCAGAGCCCCCTGAGAAAGGCAATTACAGATCTCTCATTGGCACATTTAAGTCAACTAGCATCAAGTAAGCAAAAGACTTTTCTATGGATCTGGAAGTGGAATGCTGCCACGCGAACACCTAAAATCATAGGAGCTTTGAAATTGGGCAGTGAGTACAGGGTGGAAAACATCTTAGAAGCATGACAGAAAAAGCCAAAATTGCCTTAATACTGTTAGTGAGGGCTCCAAGGAGGTAAGTGGCCTGGTAGAGAACTGCCACAGAAAATATTTACATTGTTGTGAATAGGCTGTTAGGAGAAATGAGGACATTAAAGGTGCTGCCAGTCAGGGCTCAGAAGGAAATGAGGAACATGCTTGTTGGAAGCTCAAGGTAGAGATTACAGTTAGTGGCAAAAAGCTTAGCTGAATTGTGTCCTGTAGTTATGTGGAAAGCAGAAATTGTAGGTGATAAACTTCATATATTTAGCTAAAGAGATTTCTAAGCCAAGAGCAGAGGTGAGGCCTGCTGTGGCCTGCTTCCTTCTTGCAGATTATAGTAAAATGTGAGGGGAAATAAATTGAGGGAAGAACTGTTAAATATAATAGGACTTGAAGACTTGAAAAATTCATTAGCCTACCCAGGTGGCAAAAGACATTAAAATTAAGAGATTTAGGAAAGCGTGCTCTAGGGAAAGAATCAGGAGGGTAGTTGTACAATTTTTGCTAAGGCTCTTTGAAGAGATCAGGAGTGTGACTTATAGATCCTCTCAGTCACCTCAGGAAAAAAAAAAAATCAGAGATGGGGTTATTTTTGAGAAAAATATGTAGAGGAACCTCTAGTCTATAGTAAATCCTACAACATACGCAAAAGATCCACAAGTTTGTTGATGTTATACCAGCAGATATTGCTGTCTTAAACAGTATGGAGTATATGAAATGAAATGACAAGAATTCCAGGCAAGAAACAAGGTGACAAAACTACTTAGCAAAACCACTCAGCTGCAAACATGTGCAACCTTTCATGAACAAGTTGAGGACTCTGAGAGGAGGCCACAAGCCTACAGGATGGTGTGTGCTGTCTGTCACAGAACACTTTCCAGGCTGAGACCCAATGGGGCGCACTTAACTAAATTTCTAAGGTGCAGGACACTGGTGCTTTTGTTTTTCATTCCATTTTCTGATTTTTGAATAGGAATATCTATAACTGTTATGCTATGCCTGTCCTACCTTCATATTTGGAAGAAAATAACTGGTTCTAGGTTCACAGATGGAGAGGAACTGTGTTTCAGGAATCATACACAGATCCTTGTTCATTCCGGTTTTAGATGATTTAAATGGGATTTGGGGGTTTGTGGAGAATGAGGTTCAGGTAAGATATGCATTTGAAGTTGATGCTGTAATAGTTTGAGACTTCTGAGTACCTGGATGGGATGACTTTTTTGAGATGGAGGTGAATTTTTAAGACAGCTGTAAACTGGTGAATTCAGTGCACCCCCCACCCTGGCCCCTTAGATATTCATGTTCTAATTTCTAAACCTATGAATTTTGCAGATGTCATTACATGACAGGAAAATAGTCTTGGATTACCTTATGGACCCAACCTAATCACATGAGTCCTTGAAAGCCATGACTCTTTCCTTGCTGTCATCACAGACAGAACTGTCAGGACAGAGAAAAGTCAGAAGGATACAATGTTGCTGGCTTTGAAGATGGGAACATAGGTGCCCAGGCCAAAGAATGCAAGTGGCCTCTAACAGCTGAAAAGGCCAGGAAATGCTTCTCCCAGAGTCTCCAGAAAGGAGTGCAGTCCTGTCAGCACCTGACTTCAGACTAGTGAGACTAGTTTAACCTACAGAATTAGAAGATAATTAATCTTTGTTGTTAGGAGCCACCAAGTTTGTATTAATTTGTTACAGCAGTGATAAAAAACTAATTAGGAGTGGTGACCTAAGACAAACTGGTACTTGGGAAGAAAAGAAAGCTTTTCTATCATTCCTGATGTAGTGTACCTCACAGGTAATTACCTGGCTTCAGCAGAAATGCAAACATTGCTAATGTTCACACTTTACATCCAGTCGGGCCATATAACCGACAATCCTGCGTTTTGTTCTGGAGAATACATTCTGATTTTGACACTTAGGACAGTGTTTAATATCTATAGCTGGTTCCCTAGAATAGAGGTCACCAACCTTTATTGGCACAGGACCCAGTTTCTTGGAAGACGGTGTGGAGAGGGGGCAGGAGGTAAAGCTCAGGTGGTAATTCAAGCAAAGTCCCATTTGCTTGCCCTCTGATCACTTCATGCTATGCGGCTGGGTTCCTAATGGAGGGTTGGAGAGCCTGCCCTAGAAAAATGTCTCGAACAAACAAATGAATGCGATCAGGCAGGTTCTTAGAAGGATTGTAATTTCTCTATTTTGAAGTGCTATTTACCACATCTCAAGACTGCTGATCTTTATGTCTGTTTCTATTTATGATGTTCACTGTTCTGTGAAATACAAGTCCAAACTGTATTTTTTGGATACAGTAATATAACTAAATCAGTAAGTAAAAAGGATGCATAATATCTTAATAGGAGAAATAATCATTGCATGATCAAAGCATTTCAAAACTAGAATAGATATTCTTTAGTATGTATTACAGAAATTTAAAAAAAAATATTCGATCAGAAGATTCCTTAATGGCTCTTGATCAATGCAGCATCAAGAAACTTCAGTGCAAATTTGACAAAACTTATCAAAATTGAGTTCTGTTCATTTCCTCTGCCAACAAATATTACATTAACACTGAGCATGTAACAAATTGGTCTGACTGGCTTAAAATTTTTCTTTTTTTTTTTTGACTAGATTTTTAAAAGCTATGAAAATAAGCCAGCCCTACAACTAAATATTCAAACATACTCATCTCAAGGTCTATTCCTATTCCAAATTCACCTCTACTAAGGCTGGAGGATAGAATAAAATTAACCAAGAAGTATTTGTATAAATGATAAAAACAATTTGGTATTATTACAAGTCAGTTTTCCTTATTAATATGGCACGTTATCTCTCTTTCATGTTACTGCACGAATAGAGCAGTATTATTTTAGTTGCTGGAGTATCACAGTGTTAAGAATATCTGCTTCTTGTAGTGTCAGGCTTTCATCTGTTAGCTCTTTGTTTGGAAATGAAGTCACAAGAATAAAATCAAGAGTTGCAAATTCAGGGCGGGACTGCACAATGAAGTCCCGAACATCAAGGATCCTGAAAAATAAGACGAAAATAATTTGTGATACTGAAGTTTTAGTGCCATGGAAGCTTTTAGCTGAAATTAAATACTAAAAATTACACAATTTTAACCCTTATATAAATGTGTTATAATTTTCTTTAATTTACACTACTTCAATGGATGGATTTATCTTAGCTTTAAGAGAAAATCTGAGGATTAACTTTGAGGATTAATTTTGGAGTGCATCTAAAACAGGGACAATCTTCATATGAGTTATGCACAGAATATTTTACAATGAAAGTGCAGGTTCTACTTTTTACAGAGTATAAAGTATTTTAGCAGCACATGACCTAGAAAAAGCTTCCTCAAATTGGCTTGTGTCAGAGTGAGTCTGAAACAATAAAAAGTGCTAAGTCATAAGAATAACTTTAAAAATTATTTTGACACAGGGTTTCCACTCAAGATGATGGTGTACATAAATGCTATACTGCATCCTCCCACAACCACATCAAAATTACAACTGAATTATAGAACAACCGTCATTCAGAACTGCCAGAAATCTAGCCTGAACATTAAGGCTGCAGAAATGCCCCCTGAGAACAAGGGGTCCCAGCCCCACACCCGGTCCCACAGCCCAGGGCTCCAGTGCCAGGAAGAGAAAGAAATCCCTATAACTCAGGCTGTGAAAACCAGCAGGTATTGTGGCTGAGTGAGACAGGCTTCTGTAATCCCAGGTAGTTCATCTTAAAGAGCCTATGCATGGGCCTACTTAGATCACCTGCCTGAGCTCTAGCACTGGGGGAGGGAGCAACTTGTAAGGCACCAGGGACATGCTGGAAGGAAGTGAATGTCTGGCGTCTGGGGGGGTGGGAGGGTGGGACTGGAGGAGCAACCTTCTCCCAGACGAAGTGCTGGCAGAAGCCCTTATTACTTTTCTGAACCCTTCCCTCACAGAGCTGGCAGGTGCACATCATATCTGAGTCTCCTCCAACCTGGCTAACGCTGTTTGACCTGCCACGGTGAGCCCCTGAGACTCTGCACCACCTAACTTGTGGATCCACCAAGCTGTTTCCAATGTTTTTCCATACAAATGGCCTGTCTTGGCTTATAATTCAGATGATCCTAAAATCTTTAAAACAAGCAGCATCTGGTCTTGGCATGCTTCATCTCTCTCGATAAGTGGCACTAGGCCCAGTATCAGCAGCAGCTAGCATTCCTTGGCACCACTAAGCCCAGCACAAGTAGACATCTGCGGATCACTTTGTGGCTCATACCGGGTGTCCTGGGCAGAACACAGATGTGGCTGACCTTGGCCTACACCCTCTGGGTACCCCAGAGCCAGCAGACCCAGTAGACAGCTTCAGGCCAGGCCAAACTGAAGCACCACCCAACCACCTCTACAAATGACACACTCAAGGGGCAGACTGAGTAAGCACCAGAGATTGGCTGAAGTTAGTCCTGCTCTGTGGGATGGCCTCCCACACAACCACCCTCCATGGTGGTGGCTGATCAGCCAGAGCGTAAATACCACTGATGTGCCAACAGAAATAAAGGCTCAATGATTACAACAGTGGGGTATACATAACCTGAGGTGGGTGTGGAGCACACCTCCAATACCCAATTTGGGTGGTGGGGGAGGCTGTGCCCCTGACTCTATAGGACACCTACTATATAAGGCCACTCTGCTAAGACAGGGACATGTAGCAGCTCTACTTAATACATAGAAAAAAACACAGGGAACCTGCAAAAATTAGGAGATAAAGAAACATGTCTCAAGTGAAAGAACAGATCAAAATGCCAGAAAAATAACTAAACAAAATGGAGACAAGCAATCTACTAAATACAGAGGTTAAAACACTGGTTATGAGGATGTTTGATGAGCTTAGGAGAAGAGTAGATGAACTCAGAACTTCAACAGCATAAAAAAGAACCAGTCAGAAATGAAGGATACACTAACTGAAGCAAATAATAATTTACAGGGAATCAATAGTAGAATATGTGAAGCTGAGAATCAAATCAGTAATTCAGAATAAGGAAGCACAAAACACCCAATCAAAACTGCAAAAAGAGAAAAAGAATCCAGCCTGGCTGGTGTGGCTCAGTGGATTGGTGCTGCCCTGCAAACCCAAAGGTCACTGGTTCGATTCCCCAGTCAGGGTACATAACCAGATTGCAAGCCAAGTCTCCAGCCAGGTCCTTAGCTGGAGGCTGGTGAAAGGAAACCATACATTGATGTTTCTCTCCCTTTCTTCCTCCTTCCCTGCCCTTCTCTCTCTAAATATAATTTTAAAAATCTTTAACAAAATTAAAAAAAGAAAAAAATAATTTAAACAAATGAGAATAGTGTAAGAAGCCTCTGGAACAACATCAAGTGTACCAAAGTTGCATTATAGAGGTACCAGGAGAAGAAAGAGCAAGAACTTAAAAACCTATTTGGAAACTAATGGCATAAAACTAATCTAACCTGGTGAATACAGGACATACAAGTCCAGGAAGCACAATGACTCCCAAGCAAGATGAACTCAAAGAGGTCCACACCAAGACATCATAATTAAAATGCAAAAGGTTGAAGACAACCTTTAAGAGAATCTTAAAAGCAGCAACAGAAAAGCAGAGAGTTACCTACAAAAGTTTCCATAAGACTGTCAGCTGATTTCTCAAAAGAAACTTTAGGGCAAGAAAGGCCTTGCAGAAAGTATTCAAAATATTGAAACGCAAGGACTACAACAACAAAGATTACTCCGCTCAGCAAAGCTATTATTTAGAATCGAAGGATGTAGAAAGAGCTTCCTCGACAAGAAAAAGCTAAAGGAGTTCACCACCACCAAACCAGTATTACATGAAATGTTAAAGGGTCTTCCTTTAAGAAGAAGAAAAAAACAAAACAAGTATGAACAATAAAATAGCAATAAATATCTATCTATCAACAACTGAATGTAAAAAACAAACAAGCAGAACAGAAACTCACAAATACAGAGAACATTTTGACAGTGCCATACAGAGGGAATGGGTGAAAAAAGTGGGGAAATTAAGAAATTAAGAAGTACAAATTGATTGTTACAAAACAGTCATGGGAATGTAAAATACAGCATAGGGACTATAGTCAATAATATTCTAATAACTATGCATGGAGTTAGCTGGGTACAAGATTTATCAAGATGATCACTTATCAAGTTATATAATGTCTTAGCATTGGGTTATACACATGTGCAACTAATATAATATTGTATGTCAACTGTAATTGAAAAAATTTAAAAATAGTTTAAAGTAAAAAAAAATTATTTTCATGTATACGTAGTAGCTCAACTAAGATCATAAATGTATTGCTCAGAGGGATACAATAAACAAAAATCTTATTAGTATAATGTCGATTTACAAATGAATGTTAAAATGGAATTTATAATGGTTTATATGAAGTACCTGACAACACCATAATTAAACTTTACAGTACAAATTTATATAACAAAGAATTGAAGAATTTGCTATGTAAAAGTTAATCTCGATCAGAATTACCATGCACTGTAATGAATAAAGTCAAATTAAGGAGGCCCTGGCTAGTGGCACTGTGGATAAGGTACCGGCCTGCAAACCCAAAGGTCACTGGTTCAATTTCCAGCCAGGGCACATAACCAGGTTACAAGCCAGGTCTCCAGCCAGGTCCGTAGCTGGAGGCAGGTAAAAGGAAACCAAACATTGATCTCTCTCTCCCTCTCTGCCTGCCCTTCCCTCTAAAAATAATAAACAAAATCTTTAAAAAAAAAAAAGAAAAAGTTTTTACTATATTAAATTAAATCTGATTCCACTTCACATGGTTTTAGCAACAGTGCAAAACTGCAGCTTTTAACTTTTTTTTGAGTGATATCCGGATCTGCATTAAAATTTGGACAGCTTACAAAAGATGTTTAATTATTAAGTATTTCACTTCTTTTTTTAAAGATTTTATTTATTATTTTTAGAGAGAGGGGAAAGGTGAGAGTTAGAGAGAGAGACAAGACATCAATGTATGGTTGCCTTTCACCTGCCTCCAGCTACGGACCTGGCTGGAGACCTGTCCTGCAACCTGGTTATGTGCTCTGGTTGGGGAATCAAACCAGTGACCTTGGGGTTCGCAGGCCAGTGCCTTATCCACCATGCCACCAGCCAGTGTTTCACTTCTTATACATAATTATTGCCCTTTTCAAGTTTTTCTTTCTTTTGTTAAAAACTTACTGCAAATCTGAAGAATTTAATATTCTTCATTCCTCAAGTCACATACAATTTTACATAGATAAGTAACTGTGACAGCAAATGAGAAGCTTACCTGTGTGTACTATTGAATCTTTGTATCAAACGACTCCCATCTGCCAGCCTGATTTGAATTTTTGTTGTTGGCACCGAATCATCAATAAGAACGACTGCATTAAGTATTGACTTATCTTCCTCTTCTGGGGAGGAAGGTGAACTGACAATTTCAGGTGTAAGGCTATGAAAGAAGAATGAAATAATGAGAACACAGATCCAAAGACATATGACTATGACAAACTGAAGAGAGTGGAATAACCACCTAGGCCTATCTATACCTGATTCTTGAGCTATTCCCTCAGCCCCAAGGTTTCCGGACTAGCAAGAACATGGCTTCCTTTGGGTCTCCTCTATTTCTTCCAACCTCTTTCAGTATATTATCATTATTTTGGATCCTATGATTTTGATTTAATTTTCCAGTATCAAAACCCTACATGTATTCTTTCCTCCTTTTATCCCTTTGAAGTTTCATGAAAACCATTTAGCACGCACCATCCTTTAGTCAGAAATCTGAGAAACTCTGGATCAACATCAAAGAATGACTAAGAGCGCAGACATACTTGGTTTCATATTTCAGCTATGTTCATTGTGTCAACTTAATCTCTTTGAATCACAGTTCTATCATTTATAAAATGGAGACATATTATGTTATAAAGGGATGGTACACAGGCATACCTCAAAGATATTCAGGTTTGGTTCCAGACCACCACAAGGAAGTAAGTATCACAATAAAGCAAGTGGTAATCTTTTGTCGGTAAAGGTTCTTACCGTAAATTTGCAAAAAATGCAATATCTATAAATTTCAATAAAATAAAGTGCAATAAGACAAGATATGCCTGTACCAGTAATCTTAGAACAGTGTATCAACATCTGCCAGCTACATTTGCACATATCATAAATTAATATAAAATAAAAATATTCAAAAAGTTATGTTAATTTTTAGCCTTCCAAGGCTCATCTGTTTGCCACTTAAAACTTTCTCCTTATCATTCAATTAACCAAGTGAGTGACATTATTAACATATTATTTGTATATTTCAAGTATTACACTAAAAAGAAAATTTTAGAAAGGGGAAGATGGAAGTTAATTGATAAAACAAGGTTTCTAGGCAAACTGGAGGAAAGGTTGTGGGGTTGTAAGCCTAGTCATTTCCTTGGACAGAAGAAGAAACATCTTCAGACTGAAAAGAGGATGAATTTAATAAAATTAGAGGTAAAGGAGAATATATAAGAAAGTTCATTCTTATCAGGCTCCATTTTCTCAGTAAATTTGGAAGCAAAGGCATGTGCTGAGGTGGAAGGGGGAGAACAGGAGGCTCAGGGAAAGCCGGCCGGTACCCGGGGGGAAGTGACAACGGGAGAGGGACCGCTTGCCTGCCCGGCACTGGTATGCCGTTGTCCCAGGGCAGACAAACCCCATGGCTGTATAGTAAGGCAAGGGGGCTGCAGAATTGTGGGGGAAGAAAATGCAGAAAAGGAAAGAAAGGCCTGGCTATTAAGATTTTAGAGAAAACAGCCCTTAAGATCCAGAGACCAAGAGGAAGTCAAACCTCAGGTATAGTGGTTGGAATGATTAAGAGTAGCAAAGAGAATCTTTTGGACTGTACAGTAACATAAACAGAAAGTGACTCTACTTTGATAGAAAGAGAGATTTGTTTCACATCATGAGTTTATCTTCACATACCCCAGCTCAAAAGCCTAATACCGATTGCCTGTTCATTAACCCTGACCTATCCTGTGATTTTCTAATCACAAAACTGATCCTGTGACTTTCTAGGCTTTCTGCTCATCCTGCTCTAGTTCACTAAACTTATTTTTATTAAATAATACCATCTGTTCTACCACTGTGACTGTGCAGTTTTATATCTATGATTTATGCTCCTAATAATATTAAGGAAAGGTACTGGTTAATGTTTCTTATTATGTTAAGCTTATCATAATTATCTACATGTCATAATAAACAATTAGGTTAGTTTCTGTTTATGTAATGTTCTGTTCGCAGTTAAGACCGCCAGCTATGGAAGGCAATGGAATTATTCCCATCCCTGTTTTGTCATTTTGCTTCTTTTTAATTATTTCTCTGTTCAGTAAATAGCTGTCAGGAACTATGGGGAAATGAGCTACTTTAAAGTTACTATCATAACTGTCAGAACTTGTATATTTCAACATGCAGTCACACCTTGGTACTTGTTGGCTTCAGACCTCATCAAACCCTACACTCACTGCATCCTGACAAGAAAAAAATGTTTTAGCACTTGGCACTTGCTTGGGACTCTTCGCACCTGCTAGAACATCTGAGTCATGACACCCAAGAAAGAAAGTGCTTCATCACTCGTTGCTTGTTTGGTACTTGTCAGTTTCAGCACTCATCATTAAGTTCCAGAATAAATTAACGACAAGTATCGAGGTATCACTGTATTTCTTAATGTAAAGTCATCAATTTTTTTTCTGTGCAATTCTTCACTTTCTTAAAATATACACTGCATTTATTCCACTATTCAATATCTGGATGCATGTGCACCATACAGGCTCACAGTATTACGCTAAATTGCCTACACATGAGAAGCTGAAAATTCTTCTACATTTCTCTGATGCCTCTGCAGCTAAGATTTTACGTAATTCCACCTCTGCTAAGGAAATCAATGATAAAAGCAAGCAATGGAAATGGCAGCTATGCAGAGTTTCTCCTTACCAAGATGCTGGAGACACTTCATTCTTCCAAGCGGTCATGGTGGAGTGTTCTAGTGTCTGGTCCCTAGATTCATGAGTGTGAGCAAACTGATGGGGACACAGTGGGTATTTTCTTTGCAAAGTTATTTCTGACTAAGGAATACTTGGTTTTCTATCTCTTCCAGAAATTCTATAAACGAATATCCAAGGCTCTATAAGAAATCCTTTACTATTTAAAATAGCAAATAGATTTTGTTTTCTGCAATCAAAAACCCTGACAAATATAATTTATGATTAATATAGCATTACCCTCTCTAATCTTTGTAATTCTCCTGTATCTTTTTCTCCTTTTTTTGGTCATTTTCTCTAGCTATCTGCTTACCAAGAAAAAGCCTGGCCTTTGTAAGATACTATAACCAGATACTATCCTAATTTTCATTAGTGGAAATGACTGATTATAATCAGCTATCTTTCTTTTATGCTAACTTCTTCAATTCTAGACTTATTGTACTTCTATGAACGAAGACATACATTTTAACATTAATTCTTGGTCATAAATTTATATAATAGAAAAAGAATATGCACAAGGCAAAGAAATGACTGGGTATTTTATCTATATTCTAATTAAAAATAATAACCTCAATAAATGTTAAAAATAAGAAGTGCTGGAAGATATTAAAATACTATCTGTGGGTCATAGTTATAAAAACAAAAGGAGGGAAGAACAATTCTGGAGAAGTCTGACCCGTGTTGGTAGTAACAGGAGATGAGGGAGAACATTTTCAGGTAGACCATGTGGTTGGGCACTGAGGACTTGGGTGCTAAAAGACACCAGCTCAACATATGTTCCTGTATTTCCTACGTATCTCAGAAATCAGTCTCTAAAAGCAGAGGAGGATACAGAAATAGAAACTTGAGATATGAAAGATAAGAGATAAGGAACTGATATTGAGTGTAGAATAGAGAACCAGTGTGCAACTGAAAAGAACTTGAAAGGGAAGGAATCATATGAAAAGAAACAGAGCAGGTACGAAAAGGTATGTTAGTTGGGACACATAGCCAATGCCCAAATCCTATGGTCACCTGTAGAATTATGTGGACAAATAGAGTGTAACTATAACTAATTTATTTTATGAGTTTTATGAAGAGTCAAGCCAGGCTGTTATAAAGAGTCCACTCATACATTATACCATACACACTGGTTTCTGAATTGAGCTTGGCAAAGTTCTAGCGGTTCTTTGGAAATGTGTCAAGTGATAATTCCCTCTTCTCCTGCAACCAGAGGAGCTTAGGTTTTATATACTGGGCTTTTGTAACTTGAATAGTTTGGCTACTAAAAATATATTGAACACAACCAACTTAATACATTGCTCTTGCTGCTAGAGCTTAATGGCAGGCAGGTATGCTTGAAGCTATGATCTAAGATATCTATTGTTTTATCTAACCAATAACTTTTTACAATATCTTCCTTCCTCTTTGGACCCATATAATCAGGAAAAAGCAGGAAGGCATAATGGTAAAGCACAGACACTGGAGACAGAGTGCCTAGTTTGAATTCTACATGCTAATCATTTCACAGCTCAGTCACTGGGAGCAAAATACATCTGCAAATGGAAGAATAACATGGAGGAGTTGTGATGATTAAGTGAGTTAATGTATATAAAATGCTTAGAGGGCCACGAATATGATCATTGCTATCTACGTATTAGCAACTAATATTATCACCAGATCTGCATATCTAATTTCACCAGCAAAGTCTTAGTTTTTATTTTCTAGGTTATTTTAATTTTTTTCTCAAAAGAAATTCATATTGAACAAAGGTAAACCTTTTTCTTATTTTTTGAATTCTACCTTCCAAGTTTTTGTCCTTCTCCGCTGAAAGCCTTGAACCTCAATCTGGGTTTTATGTATTCTTGATCCTGATGGTCCTCCATATCCAAGTTCACTTGGCCATCATGAACCAGTCGCTGAAGCTCCAGGGGAATCTCTCTTAAAAAGGGGACAAAAGTTTTAGTTAACTTTTGAAAAAAATGAGTCAAGTAGTGAGCTATACTGGAAAACCACAATTTTTGTGTAAACTGTAATACAGAAATTGTATTGATTGATGATTGATTAGTTATTTCTTGACAGATATTTCAGCAGATACTTCTTAAAGTTGCATCACATTATTCCTTGGTGATTCTCAACACGGGGATTTTTTGTTGTCGTATCATCTTGGAGTGGTTCTCACAAATTCTAAGACAGCAATTCTTACCTATATTAAGACTAGAAAATTCTTGTGAGATGCAGTTATTTCCCCCTAAGCTCCCTGGAGGAAGTTTTCAAAATGATAGAGATTTTTCTGATTGTTGTATGACTCCTGAGAGCTGCTCTTCAGTCAGGGCAGGGATGCAAGATGTGTGGCATGGAGGAGTTATTCTGCACAATGAAGACTTGTCAGGGGTTCCACTCAACTTTCCGATACCCTACCAATCATATGTTGACAATACTGCTATATGTCTGAGACTAAAACCTAAGACTTAGGCTCTGGCTTACTTACATATAAGCAAAAATTCAAGAACTGGTTTTACTTTTGGTACTGTATTAATATGCTTTGAAATTTCCACCTTCCTTTAAACTGAGGGAAGATTGCATCTGGTTTTATTTAGAACTTTACGAAGTCCATGCCTGCAGTGCTACTTACAGTAATGAAGTTGTCAACTTCACATGAGAAGTGCTGGACTGCATATAGGTGCAAACTATAGGACTGCTTTGTTGTGTCTTCTGGTGTGGTCATACCCGGGCATTTAGAAAGTAAAATATGTATAATTTTATGGTAAATTACCTCCTTTTATTCCTTGAATATTTTAAAGATGTAAGTTACACTATTTTTGGAAATGATATGTATAGATAGATGGTATTTATGCATTCTCCTTTGATGACAGTAAAGATGGTATTATAAAATATTTGCTATAAAAAGGGGACAATGATTATATAGTTGACAATCACTATCTGACATCACTGTTTTCTGAAACTGTTCTTTATCATAATTTGCACGTGAGGACATGGTATGGTTCAAATTAAAAAAAAAAAGGCAAAAAAATAAAAAATAAAAAATCAAAAAAAAAAAAAAAATCAGTATACCATGGTGGTGTGAACAATAGCCTACAAATTTTGGAGATTATTTTCATTACTGCTGATCTTCACGTAGTGGATGAGCACTTTGCCTACTCAGTCACTCCCAGCTCTTCCCAGTGATTCTGTAGGGTCTCAAGTCCACAGCATTGACTTAAACTATTATATCCTTGTATTTACCACTCATCATATACTGCCTCAAGGAACAGCTCCCCACCTTTCTCAATGAGTTCGGTATACTGTTTATAGCATTTCCTGCCTTCTTATTTTTGTATCCTGACATTATCTTTGTAGAATTCAAATTGAGAATTCATGCTAATAGGCGTTCTAAAATACCTTTGCTTCAAAGTTCCTTCACGTTATCAACTTCAATGAATTTCACCTTCACTCACTGCAGCCAATCTCCTTGGACATATTTTATCACTAGGATGGACGGACAAGCCCTACCTGTAATTCCTGGGTGGAGTAGAGCCTCCTACTCCAGTCCCTTCACTGCTACTTATATCTCCCAGTTCATCACCAATATCTCAGCAAAATAGCTTATCCTTCAGCAAGAAGAGCTACTGAGTTTTGACAGGTCAGAGTGCTATATATCCAGTTTATTTTCATAAATTATAACTTCAAACTAACCTTTTGAAATCTTCTGCCAGCAGTAATGCCACTTTAAAAGATTTCTAATATAAGTTGCTGAATTTCAGGCATACATGCAATGAGAGTCACCCTGTCAACAGTAAGCAGGACAGTGGCTTAGTGTATGGGCAGCTACATGGCTAATCAATTCACTGTTTATTACATTAAGGTGTTCCTTCTTAGAGTTGGGACCATAGCTTAAATCATATTTTTAAAGGGACCAAAGTCTTACTGTCTCCCCACACCCCACAACTGAGAACCAGTAATTTATAGAGGGTATTATGTCCTTTATATACTTAAAAAGATCCTTCCCCCAGGAACCACTCACATAATAAACTCTTAAAAACCATACATTTTGTAACAGTGAATAAGAAAGACAGCATGTATTTTATGTATTATACATCCACACTTCTTTTTCCCTTAACTATATTAGATTTTTCTAAGAGTAACTGCAAGTAACTTGATTTTCCCAACTTAGGAAATAATTACAATCTAAGAAAACTTAACCTGTAGTAATGTTGATACAACAAAAATATAAAACTATATGTTATTTAGTAAAATCTACTTATAACAAGATTATTTTAAAGCATTCATAAGTTAAAACTGGTTCTTATCCATTCAGCTACCCTATGTCTTTTGATTGGTGCATTTAATACATTTACATTTAAGGTTAGTATTGATAGGTACTTATTCACTGCAATTTGAGCTGGCCACATTTTAAGTGACTACCATATTGAACACTGCAGAATTAAAGAATAAAGAAGACTAAAATTTTTGGGAATGAAAACAGAGATTGTTTATTTTTATTTATTTATTTATTTTTTTAAGGTCTCTTCTCTGGTGTCTTATGCTGACTTTTTTTTTTTTTTTAAAGATTTTATTTCATTATTTCTAGAAAGAGGGGAAGGGAGAGAGGCAGAGAGGGAGAGAGACATCAATGTATGGTTGCGTTTCACCTGCCTCCAGCCACAGACCTGACTGGAGACCTGGTTTGCAACCTGGTTATGTGCCCTGGCTGGGGAATCGAACCTGCAACCTTTGGGTTCGCAGGCCGGCGCCTTAACCACTGTGCTACCAGCCAGGGCAGAGATTGTTTATTTTTTTAGCTCAGGAGGAATCTGCCTATAACTAAGCAAATGTAGGTGGGACCTGGGAAGGATAATTGTGAGATGAGATTTTTTTTTTTTTTTTAGGGATAAGAAATGAAAGAAACAACACTAAAGTATCTCTAATAGAAAAATTTTGAAGGCAATTAATTAAATCATGTTATTAGACACTGTCATGGGAGCAGAAATATTTTTTCCAGTGTAACATTTGTAAAAATATGTTATGTGTGTAACATATATTGTGTAACTGTATTGTGCATGTGTTTGGTAATATTGCAATTGATATTACTTAAAAAAGTAGTTTTTTAAAGAAATGAATTAACAGAAGCATTTTGAAATTAAAAAAAAAAATAACCTTTGGAAATCATCTACAATCCTCCGCTCTACCAGCTGAGCTATCAAAGGGACGAAAAAAACCAAACCTTTGTGAGAGGCTGACAGAAGGTAGTAATGAAATGGTGAACTGTTTAGATGTCAAAGAAAAAAAAGAGCACACATTGGTGGTTACAGAATAGACAGGGGGATGTTAAAAATAACAGAGGAAATGGAGAAGTCAAAGAACTTACATGCATGACACATGGCCATGAACTAAG
Source organism: Noctilio leporinus (assembly GCA_004026585.1). Classification (NCBI taxonomy): domain Eukaryota; kingdom Metazoa; phylum Chordata; class Mammalia; order Chiroptera; family Noctilionidae; genus Noctilio; species Noctilio leporinus. The sequence goes on along the minus strand of PVIW01000039.1, from coordinate 90,602 downwards.
GCAGGCATTGCTGGAGGGAATGGAAGGTACTGGGTGAAGGGGGGCAAAGGAGAAAAATTGGGACAACTGTAATGGCAAAATCAATAAAATATATTTTAAAAAATCCCAGTAGTGCCCTACTGAACAGCATTCTGCTAAAAGAAAAAAAAAAAAAAAAAAAATCCACCCTAAGTAACAAAGAGAACATAAATAATACAACTTACCCTCTTTTAACAGATTCCAGAAATTGAGCATTTATTGGGTCATTGTAAGGTCTCAATTCTCCATCATCTAAACTGAAACCATTACTCCACAATTTAAGCAAAATCTGAACCTTTTGAGCACAGAAAAAAAAAAAAGATAAATTAAAAAATCCATCTGCAGCAAATAATTTTAAGTTTTAAATGTGATACTGCACAACATATTAAACTATTTAATTTAAAATATGGACTTGTTTGTACTATTCTTTATTCACAGTTAAAATAAAGTCAAATGAAATGATATGTGTTTGCTAAGCAGATCTATCTTTAGCTTAACAAATGCACAATGGCTGAAATTCCAAAGTTCCCACAGGTCCCGCATCTGGACCCTGGCCTCGAAGTACAATTATTTCTAGTTCATTGAAAAAATGAGAAGTGCCCAGTTGCCACTTCATATCCCAACTTTCTCCTTCTGTGCCCATATTTTCTGCTACAGAGCTTACATATTCATTCCAAGAAGCAAAACAGTCTTTTCAGTGACCCTCCAAGGCTAAACTACACATTTAAAATGAAGTTATAACTACAAGATTTCAAAAGGCAATAGAAATAATGACTTAAGGTGTTGTCCTGTCTACAACTCAGCTCATTCTATATTATGACAGTACAGGATTTATAATAATCATTACCATGTATACGTAAGCTCATTTTACAGTGAATCATACATTCTTTCAACAAATAGTTATACATCTCTATTTTTGCAAAACGCATTTGGGATACAAAATATAAAATTTGAGACTGAAACACACACATTAACCTTTTAATCCCTGTTTCACAAATTAAGAAAACAAAAACATTCCCCAGCCAGGGCACATAACAAGGTTGCAAACTAGGTCTCCAGTCAGGTCTGTGGCTGGAGGCAGGTGAAAGGCAACCATACATTGATGTCTCTCTCCCTCTCTGCCTCTCCCCCTTCCCCTCTTTCTAAAAATAATGAAATAAAATCTTAAAAAAAATTTTGTTTTAAATAAAAAAATAAAAAATAAAATAAAATACCATGGGGAAAAAAAAAAAGAAAACAAAAACATTATATTTATATAACCAATCTTTAAGTTTAAAGCAAACAGTAACTAAAAGTCAATATCTATAGTTTTTCATTTTGATTACTGTACCTACATCTTGCAGCTGATTTTCTCCATAGATATATTCAGACCGCTTACAAAAGGAGTTACCCAATCTGTATCCTCCACCTGTAAATGACTAAAATACAAAGTGAGTGAGTTAAAATTCACTGTGTGATACACATTTTAAAACTAGATAAAAATGCAATGAAGTCAAACTGGTTTGTATTTTCCAGGAAAATGTTATATTAAAACTAAAGCCTTATGTTACAGAGAAGTGTAATCAAGTAAGAAATTATGTTTCCATAAAAAATTAGTAATTGAAGAGTGGAAGTAATTTAAGCCAATCTTAAACTAAGAAATGCATTTATATACTGAAATGTAAATTTTCAAGTATAAATGGATTTTTAAAAGCCATCACTAATACTTTTATGACAATAATAAAAATAATGCTTAAATCATATTTCACAAAGTAAATAACAAAATCATAAAGAAAACAATTTATAAGCCGATATACATTATCCTGAAGAAATGCTCTATACTTATTTTATAAGTTGTTTTTTATTCAACTTCAACAAATCAACTATGACTGTGCTTTTTATTTTGTTATTCTGGCCACAAGGTCTTCTGTTTTTCAGATAGGATAGGTTATGAGGTTAAAAACTCCTGTGCTTTTACACACCATGTAAATCATAAATGAGCTTTTAATAATCACATTGCTTTCTTTTCTAAAGACTAAATTGTATCAATTTCACATTTTTCTTATAGAATTAAAGAACTTTCAAGAACCAAAATTACCATAGATTTCACTAAAAAATGAATTTCAAGCTATTGGTAAAAAAATAAAATTATTTTTCATTTTAAAAAGTTTCTCGACAGTAACTTGTCACAATGACACACATCCAAGCCCACCTGAAAGCTACTGATCTGTAATACCTGAGACTATGTGGTTGGCTTAGAAAACCTTCTCAAATGATTTGACAGGGAAAATCAGGTGGAGAAATGTTACTCATAAAAACATCTGACAATGACAAACAAAAACATACTAGAAGTTTATATATCAATACTGTGTCTATAGTTTTGCAGAAATTAAAGGCACAAAATAATTCAATAAAGGAAAAAAGAGCCTTTTCAATAATGGTGGAGCAACTGGTCCTTCATAAATTGAAATATGAACCTCAGCTTAAACTTTATGTAAAATTAACTCAAAATAGGTCACAGGTTTAAATGGAAAATATTAAATTGTGAAATTTTTCTAGATAACACAGATAAAATCTTTGGGACCTAAGGTTAGGTGAGGAGTTCTTAGATAAGACACTATAAGCATAATCCATTTAAAAAAAAGGATAAATTGGACTTTACCAAAACTTTTGCTCTATGAAAAACCCTGGTGAGAGAATGAAGAGACAAGTCTAGGAGAATATGCAAAAACATATCTTCCAAAGAATCCAGTTATTAAAATGGAGAACTCTCAAACAATTTTGCTTGTAACAAAACAATCCAACTTGAAAATGGGACAAAGTCAAGAAGAAACATTTTACTCATGAGCATAATAAAGATAGTGGCAAATAAGCAATCAAGAGATAGATATTCAACATGCAGACCTTAGGAAAATGCAAATAACATCATTAGTTATTAGGGTAAAGGGGGAAATGGGTAAAAGGTAAACAGGATCTCTCTGCATCCATTCTACAAATTCCTATCAGTCTTTAATGATTTCAAAATAAAAAGGTAAATAATCTGCAAAAAGTGTTAAGAAATTGCCTCACCTTTTAATTATTAATAAAGATTATAATCATAAAAATTAATCAAATATTTAAACAGGAAATATATAGTTAGAAAAAAAATGTTATGTAGTGTAAAAAACTACAGAGGAAATAAAACACATAAATAGCATATTTAGTTTTAAAATTGAGCATTTACCTTAGATTTGTCATCACCTGAAGCTCTTGTGGCTTCATTCAGAGGGACAGCCCCATGTTCCCTTGCCTCTTTGAAAAGTTCATTCACAATTTTACCAGTTGAAGGTCGAACTATATGTAAACCACTGTATTCGTGCTCACTTGAATAGAACCTTTAAACACCACAGTTCATGAATAAAAACTTAGAATTCATACATACACTACTTTAAAGTAAAAAGCTACAGTCTTAAAATATAACCTTTATTTAAAAAGAATATATGCCTTCTGTGGAAATATAATTTAAATGTAAAATTAAAGAATTAAATAGTGAACAGTTGATACAGTTTCTCATGAAGTTTGTGGAGATTCTTGTAGCAAGCTCAGCATGTCAGGTGACAACTGGCTTTTCTAATGCACTTTTGCTGAGTGGGGTTAAGAAGTGCTGACAACCAGAAGTTAAGCCTCTTCCCTGAAGAATCCACAGTCAGTACAGGGATACACATACGGGGTTTACTCCTCAGTTTTCTGGATTGAAAAATGATAACCCTCTGTGTTTAAGGTAAATAATGTAGATCACAAGTTTTTTTCAGTTTATTAACTAATATGTTGAAATTGATTTCTACTCTCACTCCAACTTCCAAACAGAATAATTTCCTTTACATTAGTATCCTACTTTATCTTTTAAGCTTTTTTTTCAATCAAGAATAGAAAATGAAACCAATGAAATATTAACATGAAGACTTCTAGTATAAGATGATAGTCAGAGCTCATGTTTTTTTTGTTTGTTTATTTGTTTTTGTTTTCTAAATTACTTCCAGAGAGAGAGGAAGGGAGAGAGGCAGAGAGGGAGAGAAACATCAATGCAAGGTTGCCTTTCACCTGCCTCCAGCTACAGACCTGGTTGGAGACCTGGCTTGCAATCTGGTTATGTGCCCTGGCTGGGAATCGAACTAGTGACCCTTGGGTTCACAGGCCAGGGCCTTATCCACTGGGCTACCAGCCAGGGCAGAGCTCATGTTTTTTAAACAATTATTTTCACATTTTTAAAAATATTTTATTTATTATTTTTAGAGAGAAGGAAGAGAGGCTGAAAGGGAGAGAGACATCAATGTATAGATGCCTTTCACCTGCCTCCAGCTATGGACCTGGCTGGAGACCTGGCTCGCAACTTGGTTATGTGCCCTGGCTGGGGAATTGAACCAGTGACCTTTGTGTTCGAAGGCTGGCACCTTATCTATTGTGCCACCAGCCAGAGCTCAAGAGCTCATGTTTTTGTTTTTGTTTTTTAATTTTTTTAAAGATTTTATTTTATTATTTTTAGAAAGAGGGGAAGAGAGAGAGGCAGAGAGGGAGAGAGACATCAATATATGGTTGCATTTCACCTGCCTCCAGCCACAGACCTGACTGGAGACCTGGTTTGCAACCTGGTTATGTGCCCTAGCTGGGGAATTGAACCTGCGACCTTTGGGTTCCGAGGCCGGTGCCTTATCCACTGTGCTACCAGCCAGGGCTAAGAGCTCATGTTTTTAACCACCCATTTCCTTCAAACCAGTTTCAAATTTGCACTGAACTGACTCACAAAAGAAAGGGACAAATTAAATCAGCACTGGAGATTAAGAATAGAGTCCACCTTCAATACTTTCCCCGAAATTAGTATGTGCAAAACTGAACAGGAAGGGCAGACCAGCTCTTAATTCACTGTAAGTAAAGAAAAACAGTCCGCCTGGAGAACAAGTGAACACCAGCAAGCAGAACCCACTAACAGAAGCTAACACACGCCTGGCTCCCAATCGCTGAGGGTGGGGTGGGAGTGGAGGTGGGGTTGTGCCCTCCTGCTAGAGCTGCAGGAATACATGAAGGCCCGTTACCCAGAGCCAACGGGAGCCTTCCTGCCAAACTTGTATTCACAGGGTCCCTATGCTGCCATAGCTGGCTCTCTTTTCTCTTCTCTTTCTTTTTAAATTTTATTTTTCAACTACAATTTATACTCAGTATTATTTTGTATTAGTTTCAGGTGTACAGCACAGTGGTCTGACATTCCATATGCTCTACAAAGTGATGACCCAATATTTCAAGTACCCACCTGGCATCAGACATGGCTGTCTGTTAAGACAACTGTTAGTATTAGGAACTGAACAGCAGGTAACTTTAGGTAACTATAAAAAAGGAAGAGAAGGGGAAAGAAGATGATAAAGAAAGGGGAAGGTGAGAAAAGGGAAGAGGAATGAAAAAAGAAGAGAGAAGAAAAGCAAGGCTTCTGGTGCAGCTACTCCCTGTCCCAGATCCTTTGCTCCCTATCCCACATCTCTTACCTGGGAAAATATAAGTAGTGTGTATTGTTTCTTTTTATCCTGGCCTTGGTGAGAAAGACCTTACTGGAAAAGACTTACTAGCTCCTTTAGTTAATGCTTTTTATTACTTACAAAATCTTTGCCTACCTCAAAGTCATGAAGATACTCTGTATTTTCCTCTAGAAGCTTTGTTTTCCTTTTATATTTATTCACTATCCATCCATCTTTCCTCTTTTGCAATTAAGTATGACTATATCCTTGACTCTTATTCTATATTTAAACTCATTTGATCATCAAAATATTTGTCCACTCCATAAATAACAACATCCTCTATAAAGGTGACTCTCAAATATGGTTTTTTTTTTTTTTTTAAATTTTATTGTTGTTGTATTACATCCATCCCCTTGTTGCTCCCCTCTGTCCCCCTCCCCTCAAATATGTTTTTAGCGCCCTCTTACTTATGGTTCAGTGATTAGTTTAAAAGCCTCTACTTGAATCAAGTTCATTTCTCCAAAATTTAACCTATGTTCCTCTCATGAATCTTTCTATTAACAATGACATTTCTTTTTCTGTATCCCAGAATAAGAACCTTTAAAGACTTCTCTGTTTACCATTCTCTTATTCCCTACATCACATGTTATCTATTTTCAACAATAATTTTTTGAAAGTATTCTATATTGATTTCCCCCTTTCTCCTCCATTCTACTGACTCAACCCAAATCTAAAATTCTACATTTTTTAAATTACCACAATTATTTTCTTCTTGATTTTTCCCCTTATTCTGTTCTCCCATTACTATTAATTTAATACTGTACTCCCCTAAAAGTGTATAATAGCTAATTTTCATCAAGGTGATCTGTGGTTTTTCAGTTCTCAGTAATAGTATTATCTCCATTTTACAAGTAAGAAAACTGAAGCCTAAGGAATTTTAAACTTTTTCAATGGCAAAACAGAAAAAAGTTGTAACTGACGGGAACAGCAAAGCATTACACCAGGCATGAGTCTCTTTTCAGCACGAGCTGTGTGACTGCACACATCACATGTTCCTGGAAGCACTCCACCTAGCCAACCTTATTTGCCACTAGTTTATTCAAGTTCTGTTGGTTCCTTTTCAAGGCCCCTCCTGTCATTTGGATTATTTTTTCCTTTGTGCTTATTTATTGCTGAAATTTAGTCTCTTGTCATCTGTGCTTTCCTATACCCTAATCATCTTTTAAGATCCAAGTAAGACCAACATTATTTATTTTTTAGAGAGAGGGAAAGGGAAGGAGAAAGAGAGGGAGAGAAACATTCATTTGTGAGAGAAACATCCACTGTTTATCTCTCACATGCCCCCAGCTGGGTACCTGGCCTACAACCCAGATATGTACTCTGACTGGGAATTGAACCAGTGACCCTTTGGTTTGCAGGCTGATGCTCAATCCACTAAGCCACCTCAGCCAGGGCAAGATATGTCATTTTTATATCTCCCCTACAGAAGCAACAACAACAACAACTACAACAAAGATAAAACAATTTTTAGTGATTTTTTTTTTAGCTTTTGATAAAATGACAGACTTTCTGAGACTGAGACATAATAGGAAAATTCAAGTTTCTCCTCAGCAATGATATTTGCAGTACTAAAAGGATGGTAATAAAGATTCCTGGAAACAAGAAACTTGTGGCAATAACATACACCTGGACTACCATCTCTTAAATCTTCATGGTTGATTCTTTTTTCAGTTCAGGGATTTGCAAATACTTTCTAGGAAATCACTTATTAGATGGATATTCATCCAAGGGAAGCAAAGGCAGATTCCTGAAGTCAGGAATAGATTCTTAAATGGAGGGTAATAGACACATAGGGCTAAATGAATGGGCTTTAAAATTTTTTATTTACTGATTCTAGAGAGAGAGGAAGGGGGAGAGATAGCTAAGAAGAAAGGAACATCAATTTGATGTTTCATTTATTTATGCATTCATTGGTTGATTCTTGTTCGAACCTGCAACTTTGGTATACTGGAATAAAGCTCTAATCAACTGAGCTACCCAGTCAAGGCTGGATGGGATTTAAAAAACACAGACACCTTTAAAAACAATTGTCGAAATTGTGCATAAATGTTGTTTTGAGAGGAGAGGAGCTGTAGCTTTCATTAGATTCTCAATGAGTCCTATGACTTAACAAAGAACCACACTTCTATGTTGTATACCAAAATAACAGGTATTTAAGATTATGGTTCTGTTTCTTCCAGCTTTCTGAATATTAGTTTTATAAGCAGTATCTAAATAATATTTATTTTAAAAATTATAATTAAAAAACTTCCAAGGCCATTTAAAATAATTTGGGACTAGTAAATTAAAAAGGGATACAATTTTTTCTTTAATATTTTTTCATTATCATTTAACCCCCTTATACCATTCACCCCTGTAATCACCACACTATTGTCCATGTCCATGAGCCTTTTTCCTTTTTCCTTGATCCAGAAAAAACTTACCTTTGAGGTGGTGTTCGTGGGCTTTTAAAGACTGAAGCTTTAGGTCTACCAGGTTTGGAGGATTTGCATTTCACTTCATCTTCACACAATTCTGCCAAGGCCAACTGTAAAATGACAGGTTCGTTATCCCGTGTAACACTAGAAATGAACTCTTTTACACAATGAGAAGTGAGCAGCACATTAACTCACAATGGCAGAGTGAAGGTTTCTAATGAGAAATGAAAGCTGCTGCTTCAGAAGATGGCTCCCTTTCAAAATGAAACCACTGCATCTCTCGCTTTATAACACTAACCAAAATGCCATATATAATAAATTAAAGTCACAATAATTATTTAATAATTTTCAAAGAACTAGTCGTACGTTTCAAAAGCTGTATTTGGCAAACATATCATTTCCAAAGGTGAACCTACAATTCTTCAATTCTTCCAAAAGCACTTGAAGATGCCTCACAACTTGCTCTCATCAGCTCCCCCAGATTATTTCATTTAGCTGTTCGAGTTTTCAAAATCCAAACACATAAAACAATTTAAAAATTATTCTATTTAAAAGTCTACCAGACATACATGATGGGGGACCCAAAAATAACTAGAATTATCTTTTGGAGACCACTAGGTGAGCGCTCTTGGAACCCATCTGCACCAGCGCACAGGATGAAGCTGCTGTGAGAGGCTGCCATTGGCCTCTTCATTTTTCTGAGACTCAAACATGTTTGCCCATTTCATGATGGGTGATTTACGCGCTCACCTACCCACATCTTACGAAGGGTTCAGCAGTTTTTGACCAAAAGGTGGCATGACCCTTGTGCTATGTGACCCTCCCTATTCACCCCATTCTGCTGTGAGTGACTTTTTTGTTTGTTTGTTTTCCCAGAAGAAAAGTCCTCAGAGGGAAATACTCTGCCTATGTGGCAGAAGCACTAAAAGGCCTTGTCTAGATAGGTGTGTTGCACCAAATGGAAAGCACTTGTCAAGGTGACTGAAGTTTAAACATGTAAGAATACACAATTTTTTATAAATAAATTCCATTTTTAGGGGAGTCCTCCCTTGTAAATTTCAAGATGTTTAGCAAAATGAGCCACTGAAACATGAGAAATAATGAATTACCTATACTTATACAAGGTTTGTATAATTTTTAGGAAACAGTACTACCAAATTATGCATTATATGTAGATATGTGGCTGGCTATTTAAAAAATGAAACAAAGAAAACATAGTTCTTGAAATTGGAATTTAAAAAAGTTATCCAGCCCTAGCTGGTGGCTCAGTGGATAGGTACCCACGTGTGAACCCAAAGGTTGCTGGTTTGATTCCCAGCCAGGGCACATAACCAGGTTGCAATCCAGGTCTCCAGCCAGGTCTGTAGCTGGAGGCAGGTGAAAGGCAACCATACATTGATGTCTCTCTCCTTTCCCCTCTCTCTAAAAATAATAAATAAAAAATCTTTAAAAAATATTTTAAAATTATCCAAATATTTCATTATTAAGTTACTTTGTTCACTTTTGATATCTTTGTACAATAATTCAAAAACTTTCCTCGATGCCCAACCTATTCAATTTTAATTGGCATGGCCTTTGGGAAAACCAAAAAAAAAAAAAACCCAGATAAAGTGCTCCTTTTCGAAACACAACAGTTAAGAAAACTACCTTCAGAGCTTCTTTCCTTAGTAGGAAAAGAAATACTGGGAATTGAGGCAAACTTAATTCTTTGAAAATTCTATTAACCAACTTTTTGAATATACACACAACAAAATCAAAATAAATATTTTTTTCTCCCGAAATTTTTACCCTCACCTACCCCCATATACATCGACTTTGATTTTTAACACAGCAATTTGCTTTACATCCTAATTACAGAAATGCTTTGTAATATAAAATAACTGAATTTGGTTCTAAGGCTTTTATTGTGACATTGGGCAATTTTTTTTAACTTCTCTTAGTGATACTTCCCTCATCTTTAAATGCCTATTAAAAATTACCTTAGAAGATTGTTTTATGAAATACATAGTGTATATGTGAAACACAAGTGCTCCATTACTATAAGATATTTAAAAATGTTTAATAATGACTATATAATTATTTTCATGTTTCATTTTCCATAGATATTTTTTCTCTTTGCAGTATTATCTCTATATCTGCTATACCCTTTTCCTACCTCAGTCCTTAAAAACAAAAACAAAAACATGAGAGTAAGAGACAGCGATAATCAGAGACAGACACTGATTGACAACTTGGGCCCAAAGTTTTGGAAATTTTACCTCCCTGAAATCTCTCCAAAAACAGTATTCCTTTAGGAATTTCAGTCTGAGCTGATTCTGGGTTCATTAATTACTTTTATGCTATCCCTTTTCCCATCAACGGAAATGTTATCTGTCTTCCAAAGGCTCATTTCATCCATCCTTCACAAAGCCTTTCCTAATTTTCTTAACCAAATAATACTTCTTTTCTAAATCTTCATAGCATATGCTATCTTATTACTGACATTTATATTAAACATTATAATGTCTTCACTTGTATAATTTTCTTACTATTTTATACCCTCAGCTATATTTTATGTTTCCCAAATTGTTTCTAATTTAGTATTTAATAGGCACCCAACAAATTCATGTTGAATTATGAAGACTACAAATAATACATAAACATAAAAAGGTAGAAATAAAGTTATAGATTTTAAAATTGAAATATTTGATATATAGTTTTGTATCTTATTAGGTTTATGATTTAAGAGGATCTGAATAAATCCTATCAATCAAATAATTTTCTTCTATGAGTAAATAAAATAAGCAATGCCTTTTGACTCCATGGAATGTAGAAAATATATTAATAAACTAGGAATATGAAGAAAATTATATAAAAGCAGGGAGCCCACCTTTGAAGAAAATGAATGCTATTTACAGGGAATTAATATCAAGATTTATGGAGTCCCTGTAACATCATATGGCATAAATTCATTAGTAAATATTCAAAGAAATTTAATTTATATTATTTGACTTAACAACTGACATCACATCAGCAGAGGAAATAATTATTTAAACTCATCAAAATAAAGTGAAGTACTGGTCAAAACCAACAGAACAACAACAAAATCTCAAATAGAGATGAAACATATGTATTGTTAAATAATGATATATTGTGAATTATCAGGATTGAGTGTTCCACAAATGAAAGGTAGATTATGAAGATATTTCACACACACACAGAGAATAAAGTATGTAAGCACTGATCATCTTTTTTTTCTAGAATTTGTAATGTGAAGATCATGAAAAGAAACCTGAAGGCAAAGTTATTAAGAGTGAGAAAATCAAGTACATAACAAAAGATTAAAAGTATTGGAATTCTCAGTCTTAGAGTAACAAAGATCAGAAGGTATAATACAGATATATTTTATATAGAATAACAACATCAGCATCACCTAGGAACCTTCAAAAATGTAGATGCTCAAGCCCACCTTAGATCTAAAGAAACCCTGGGATGGGGCCCAGCAATCTGTTGTAACAAGCCTTCCTTCCTTCCAGGTGATTCTGATGACCACTAAAATTGAGAATCAAGGATATAAAGTGTGAAATCCAACAGGATCAGGATACTTGTGGCAATGGTAACATAGTATCAGACAACCTTTCCTTACAGAACTTCCACTTTGTCCCACCCAAAGCCTAATCCTAACCCTAAAATTACCCCAAATTCTCACCAACCCCAATCTGTATGGAAATGCAGAATTAAGTACAGAAAACCTTTTTTTTTTTTTACCCTGGTATTCTGGAAAAAACTGGGACGGAAGCATGCATAAATTAATCCTATACCTTGAACTACTGTTAACCCATGTGTGTGTCTTCACTGAAGGGCACCAGAAGAGTTACAAAGGTCTTTGAAAATATTCAGAAGAAAAGAATACTGAAGTTTTAGGGTTAGTACTGTCATTTACAAACCTGCCTCCAACTTCTCCCCAGAATGTTTCCAAATCTGGGGAGTTGAAAAGAGCAGGTAACACTCTTGGTTTGATATCCTTGGGAGATTTCTGCAGGTTAAGTCGCAGGGTCAGGGTGCTGGAAGTTTTCTGGGAAACAACTATTCATCTTTCCCCGTGTGGGAAATGAAGAAATCTCTTCCAATTTCGGTGCCGACAAACACTGCGCTATGCGGCAGGTAAGATTTATGTACTTTAGGGTACCTTTAGTTGTTCCATTAGTAATATATCACCTTTTCCCTCTAAAATACCATGACATACTTAAAGCAAGCTGTCAGGAAAGCAAAAAAAGTATCTACAGAAAACTGCACTAACTGGGTAAGTCTTAGGATAAGCATGGCTAGGTTAAAAATAAGATAATCCAAACATAATTACTATCCAAAAAACCAGTCAAGGAAAAGATTATCTAATTCTTTTAGACCTTTGATACATACTCTATTTCTTCATATGTCATCACTTGTTGTTTTCAGGTTTCTTTGCAATTTCTTCACATTCTTACTAAATTCTAAAAGAAAAGATTATCAATACTTAATATAGCAGCTTGCATTCATAAAAAACAAAAAACAGAACTTCTTCTAATTGATGGTGCCACAATTAATGGCATCACCAGAATATCTCTGATCATGATTCATACATTAATTCACTGAATTGTTGGTAAATTTGCCAAGAATCAAGTGATCAACAATCAAGTTGTTCTCTATTCACATAAAAAGAAGTGGATTTAAATTAGAAAAAGGATATTAAGTTAATTTTAACTTTAATGGCATTAGAACCAGTGAAAAGTTACAATTTTTCTCTATAAGGGAAAAGGAACTATTTACCAAGCAAGTACTGAGCCAGGATAATATGGGAGTTGTTCACAGTCACTTTACAGATGGTATTTCACACATGACACCACCAATATCACCCCTAGTTTACAAATAAAAAACAAAGGCACTGAAGATGAAAGAGGTTAATAAGACACTCCTCCTGTGTTCACACAACTATGAAGTGGCAGGCAAGATGCTAACTGAAGTTGGTCGACCAGAAACTCCATTTTTTCTCCAGCATCCACATAGCCTCTCAGTGATGGTGGTCCTCAATAGAAAAGTTAAGATGACAGCTTCCTATTTCTTAATTTTCATTATTACTACTGAATCGCCTTATGGGCACTGTAACTATTCTATACCAATCTTCCTATTCTCCAAATTCTTCATTTTTATGCACTGCTTATTTTGGGGCTCAATCTTATGCCATCTTAAATGTTATGTTAAATATAGTCATCTTATTTTTGCAAAATAGGTAGAAATGTCTTTTTACATTTTATCTCTTTCAACAGCGTCCAGAACCAACTGTGGATTTGATTTCCTATGTATCTCAACATTTCCTTAATGTAAGTATACAGGGCAGGTGCTCAAGGTGTTTGTTCAAAGAAGTAGAAGGTATGAATGTAATAAAACTTTTCTACCAAGGCTATGGTTTTAGCGTCATTTATGTTCAATTATAGCTCTCATAATAGCCACTTGTTGAATTTTATCAATGACCTTATAAGGAAACAGAAAAAACATCCTAAAAATGAGCGGAGTAATGTTAAGCATCTGCTAAAGCAAAACTTGGTGCATTCATACTTAGTAGCTACCTAATGTCAGTGTCCTGTAACATCATTAGGTTTTATTTCCCAGTTTTTTAGTTGCAATGTTTTATACACTGTAGCTTTTACAACTAGGCTGTGCAGCTGTAGGATGAAATACTTTAGTTCACCCTTTTAAAAGGGAAAAGCTACCTGATTAAAAGAAAAAAAAACATTTTTATAAAATTTCTTTATAAAAGAAATCAAAACACGAACACCATCCAAGACAAAGATCAAACCGGCCCACCTGTTAACTACTTTTTAAAGTGATCGCTGATGTCCCCGCGGCCACAGGAAAGCCACAAGCCTGAAGCATCAACCTGTGAGCCACTCAACCGACCCCACAAAATGACATTCGAAATGCACAGCTGGTTCTTCAACTGCAAGTGGGGTGGAAACCAAACCGACAGTTGTTTCCACGAACACTACTAGACGCCGCGCCGCCCTGGGTCACCATTCGGTCCCCAGTCGTATCTCAGGAAGGCTCAGCCGAGGCCAAATGCAGCCTGTCACACACCCGCGCCCGCGCCCGCGCCCGCGCCCCCACCGGCCGGGAGACAGGCCCTCGGGCGCTCACCGCACCTGCAGGTCCCGCGCGCTCGGGGGCCGGGGCCCAGAGGACCTGTCCGGCTCTTCCGGCACTCCGTCGCCGCCTTCCGCCATCTTTGACCCGTTCGCCAGTGCCAGCTGCCCAATTGTCTCCCGCAACTTCCGGGGCCGGTTGCTGGGCAACCGCTGGAGGCGGTCCCTGCGCGCCCCCGCTTCCTCCCGAGCTCCTGCCCACCCCTCTTTTTGGGCATCAGCCCGCGCGTCCTAAACCCTTTCCCGACTTCTTAAAGGAATTAATTGATTAACTGCAACAATTTCTCCCCAGAGAATCCTCTGTGTGAGACTGTTTCCTTTGCGTTACTCCTGAAAGTGCCGTAGGCCGCCCTAGGGGGCAGCCTAGACCTGCAGGTTCTTTTAGCAACGAGAACATCCTTCGATGTTCCCCTGAGCAAGATTGCAGCCTTACTTTTCTTGTTCAAAGTCTCCCGTCTTTCCTACCGAGGACTGGGGGCCACGTCGCCCCGAGGCGTGAATTTAGTAGTGAGAATAAAGTCCATCGTAAAAATGCTCTTTGCAATCAGAACTAGAGACTACTACATCCTCCTCCCTCATCTGAGGTTTATTTAAGCTTTACGCCCCCTGGGTGCAAAGGTAAAGAGTAGTCCTGCTCGCTGTAAAAACTCACCTTCTAGCGGGGTAAAGAGTGTCGTAAACAGATAATAAAATTCAACTCGCAATAGAGCTTTGCAGGAAATGTCATGAGTGGGATGTGAGATGTAAAGGGAAGTATTCTGTTGCTGCCTACTGAGTGCACCATGCTAGGTGCGTTCCCTGTGTAATCTCCTTTATCCCTCTATCGGTATTATTACCATGTTATTCCTGAGGAAACCAGATGATGACTGAGTTTCAACCTGCTGTAAATAGCCATATTAGACAGTAAAACTTGCATTTCTTGTCCAAATTTTTTTTTTTTAAGATTTTATTTATTATTTTTAGAAAGAGGGAAAGGAAGAGAGACAGAGAGGGAGAGACACATCAATGCATGGTTGCCTCTCACCTGCCTCCAGCTAGGAACCTGGCTGGTGACCTGGCTTGCAACCTGGTTATGTGCCCTGGCTGGGGAATTGAACCAGTGACCCTTGGGTTCGCAGGCCGGAGGCTTAGCCACTGTTCCACCAGCCAGGGCCGAATATTATTTTTAATTTAACGTTATACCCTAGAAAATCTCTGGATCCTTTTTATGTCTCATTGGGCCAATGATATTTTGGCTAAATCTTAAAGGATAAATACTTCCAGGAGACAGTGGACCAAAATGCACCACTGGGAAAAGCATAGATTAGAAATATCATGTGCTTGTTGATGAAGGACTGCATGGTTGAAGCTTAGAAAAAATGACAAAAGATGGCTTGGGGATGGGGTGTGTGGATCTAGATTGCAGAGTAAGCTTAGGATCGCAGAGTAAGATTCTGAAGGATCTTGCCTTAGTGAAGAAATTAAACATTACCTCTGGGCCAGTGAGTCCCAAATGTTGTTGCTGCACAGTAAAACTTACTTTCCTCCCTCTTACCCCAGGTACTCAGATTTAATTAGTATATGGCTGAACTCAAGTGGTACATATTTTTAAAATGCTCTGCAAATGGACTTTGATCCTGTCAATGACAGTGTACCTGGGACGGAACCTGATATCCCACTCCCAATAAATGAAGCACTAGACTGCACTAGACAAAAAATGTGAAACTATTGTTCTCAGACATTTGACTAACAGGCAGTGCAGGTCCGTGATTCTCTGGAGAAGGGAAATAAGCAAGATGAGCTATCTTTGCTGTGACTTTCTGCCTGGAACACTCCTACAGTGCAGAGGGAATGGAGAATGGCTTATCTATCTTGGAAAACAGTTGACAGTTTCTTCTAAAGTTAAATATTCAGGTGCCATAAGATCCAGCATTTCCACTTTGAAGTACAGACCCAAGAGGAATGAAAATACATGTTTACAAAAATACTTGTACCCAAATGTTCATAGATGCTTTAGCCATAAAAGCCCCAAACTGGAAATAACTAAACCAGTAAACAACAGGTAACATTCTGATCAATTCATACAATGGAATACTACTCAACAGTAAAAAGGAAGAAATCAAACACCATGGTTGAATCTCAAAGACATTATCTTGAGTAAAAGAAGCCACGTGCAAAGGGGTAAATATTGTCTGATTCAGTTTATATGAAATTTTGGAATAGGCAAGATTAATTCATCTTCACTGACAGAAAGCTGGTAGCTGTGTTCAACAAAAACCTTCGTGGCCAAGAGCTTTTCTGGAAATAAAAAAAAAAAAAAAAAAAAAAAAAAAAAAGGAAATGGGTGGTGGTGGTGATTGTCACATAAGCTAGTAGAACAAGGACCAGGTACTGGGGCAGGAGGTCTGAACCACCAGCAAGGGCTTGCTGGGAAAACCAAACATGTCTTCTGTCCTGCAACTAGGAGTGTTTTCTTATACAGTGAGTTTGAGGAAGAAAGATGTAGGTTCTTTTTAAAGACTTTACATTGGCTGTAGATAATGGGGATGGGAAAAGGTGGAGTCAATTCAGGGATAGAGGCATAGTCTTTAAGGAAGAAGTATTTACTACTTTTAATTGCCTGTGCAGAAGCTAAATGTGGTGGCCTGTGATATTTAGCTACTTCCTCTAGAAAATAGCTGAAATAGCCCGCTGAAAGTTGCTGCAAAGTTTCAGCTTACATTCAGAAATATTAACTGTCTTTTGTTTCTGCCAAAATAGAGACCTCTCTGTCTCTCTCTGGTGCTCAGGCCTGCTGTAATTAAATTTAAAACATCTTAGAAATTTTCTCTTTTCAGTTGCTTCAGATACTTCTTTGGGGAAGGACAAGCTTGGGAAGTTTGACCAAAAAGGGACATATGGGAACCTCTTGAGGTGATGGGAATCTTTTATATCTTGGTTGTGGTGGCAATTACACAGGTATACATGTTTGTTAGAACCACGCTGCACTATATGCTTAAAATGAATGCACTTTATTATATGTAAGCTATATATTTATAAAGTTGTTTGAAAAAACCTCCCCAAATAATTTTGGCAATCTAAGGCAGTTGGGAGTTATTAATGGTTTTTTGATATAGAAAGATCATAGAGGCATCACTGTGTTGAAGGAATCAGAGTTAGGAAACCCAAAGGTTATTACAACAATGAGGTGTGATTAGGACCTAAGTTTTATCAATGGCAGTGAACATAAAGAGCACTATTTGGTAGGGCTATTAGGATCAGACTTAAAGGTGCTGAGGCATGATATGTGGGGAATATATGAAAAAAGGAAGAATAAAGAATGAAATAAAAATTTTTGGTTAGATAATTTCATTAATGGTGCAACCTGCAAATTACTGAGTTAAAAGGGAAAAGTAAACTTCAAAAGAAAAATCTGTATGTTATGGCCATTTTGTATTTGAAAGTTATGTGGGACCTTGGGGCATAAATGGTGCAGTTGTAAATTTAGGTGTAGCTTTTGGGAGACTAAGAGAGAATTTTGGTTTGGGGTTGCAGATTTGGTGTTGACTGCACATAAACGATAGCAGAGTAGATGAGGTTTCCAGGGGCAGTATGGTATGTGAGAAGATGTGAGGGCTGAGAACGCTCAGAAACAACATTGAAGGACTCTGTGGAGAAAGGAGGGCATATGAAGTAGACTTAAGGAGTGGTCAGAGGTAAGATCAAAAGAAAAGACTGGAAAAATTAGTGACATAAAGCTTTTAAGGACCAGACTGATAGTGTCATTTCTTGCAGATAGTCAAGTAAGTGGATTGAAAAGTATCCACTGGATTAAGGAAAGTCCTCTTGGCTGTTGAAAGGTTGCTACTGATTTCACAGAGAGGAAAACCTGTATTTTAGTGATTTGAGAGTGACAGCAAGGACAGTAAAGGCTATATTTTCAATGTACTTAATGTCTACTGTGTGAAGGAGGTAGCTTATCCTGGCTCGTGAGAACCTGTTGTTAAACTTTGAGGAATTTCATATCTACTACAGCTATATTAAACATGAAATTATATAATCTTACAATGAAAAAATGTTAAGAACTAAGACAGACTCAGAAATTATTTCCTGATTATTTAAATACCTTTTATTGTTATCTATGCTCTTGAGGCTGTTTACATCTATTGTATGTCCATGGTGGAGATACCATGGAATGACATGCTACAGCGCCTGTTTCTTACTCCACATTCAGTGACAGCCTGTTGGTAGCTTGAAATTCGCTGTGGTGGGAACACTGACACCTCCAAATTTGTTAACTACCACAAATAACAGCTTGATCTATTGTTTTGTTGATTGTCTACATTAGACTTAAGAATGTGGTGGGAAAAGTGTAAATAATGCAGTTAAAACTTAAGAGTGTACTGTGTCTGTTATATTATGAATAGCAAAAAGGGGGAAAAGGACATTTTCTTCCACTATTTGAAAATTATTAGCCAATTGAAGAAGTTATTCAAGTCACAGCATTGAGTTACTGCATATGTTTGTATTGCTTCATTCACATCTTGTTAATGTGAAAAAGAGTATCAACCAACATTTACATGATCTCCTTGAATTCCCCTCTCTCTTAGCTCTCTCATACCTACTATTTGTACATAGTAACTCCTTATTATTTGCACTAGTTATGTTTTACAAAGTTGCTGAGAAAACCGAATTGGTGGATATTGAACCATTGCTCCTAAAGGAAATACAGTGTTAGGTGTCTGCAAGATGCTGGTCACATTTTCTTCAATTGATTGATTCATGACCTTGTTTTATGACTGTTTCCTTTGAAAGACACTTTATTTGATATTTACCATCGGTTCATTAACACTGAACTCACAGCCAACAGCATTATAGCACATGCCTGAAAGGAGCCTGTATAATGTATGTATCTTCTCTTCAAGGAACTTCATAGCCTTCTTGTGTTAGGGACTTGGACTTGTGAATAGCAGTTCTGCATTATACTTGGGGCCATTTTCAACAGCAAAATCACCAACGAATGCACAAAAAATGCAAAACCTATGACATGGGACCATGCATTTGTTTAAAGTGAAAAGCTAAAACAAGAAGGTAGAACATTTCCTTGTTTTCCCACAGCTGGAAACATGCTCATTGAGCCATTCATTTTTGTTGCTTCTGTGAGCAAGTCTCACACAAGTCCCGTGAGTATTGATTTGGGGTTACAAATATATTTTATGGAGTAGATGAATTTGCAGGTATGGAATCTGCAAATAGAGGATTGGCTGATTTTAGGATTTTCAAATTTATTTTCCAATATCTACTTTTTTACCATTACATTTCAAATTATCTCTTTAACTGTTATTTTTATTTGGCTACCTCAAACCAAGCCTTATTTCACTCCAGACCATTTACCTGGAATGACAAGTGGCCAAATGTTCCATATAGAAACATGGATTTTCTTTGCTTATATACAGGGCAAAGAGACAACAGCCTGAAAGGAAGGAGACCACCATTGCTTCCTGGAGATGCAGTGGAAAGGGTGCTGGGCTCTCACTTAAACCCTCTGGGACGTAGACGTACATGTATCTCTCCAAGTGCCACAGGTTCTCCCATGTCTCTTTTATAACCTGGTGATGTCTCCACAGACCGGGGCCTCATTTTCCTTTACCATATAAACACCTGCCATGAGAACTTCTGGATTTTTCTCTCTGGATCTCTCATGATCTATAAAGTTGTAAATTAGCTTTCTAAGGCTTGTTCTTAGCTCATGATCCAGCTTAAAAAATTATTATTATTATTAGTTTTAGCAAAAGACATTCAGAAAGCTCCAACTCTATACAAACACAGAAAGATCTTCTCTAAGTTCCTCAGATCAATAACTTGACTACGCCAAAGCAGATGCCATCCTCTCTGACTTACATCTTACCCTCTTCGCTCCTCAAAAATGTCAGAGTTTCATGATCCAGCTCGAGGTTTAGGTCTGTTATATTTTCTTAGGCTTGTTGCGAAGGCGTCTATTTTTCTGTATCCTCTGCTGAGGATTTTAAGGATTTGGGGAAGGGTTTGGCATCTCTGGTTACTCAAAGCACCTCACTCGGACACTAGTTAGCACGAGTCTTCTGTGGCTCCCCTCCACTATGCAGCACTGTCCCCGGGGTACAAGTGGAATTACTCCGCTTAGCCCACAACTCAAATTCCCTTGCTTTAGTAAGCAGGACAATAGTTTCATAATAATTATTCCCAGGAAGTCCCTTTGTTTTTTTCTGCCATTGCAAGCTACTACTTTTAACAAGTTCCCTTGGAAGAATTTCGATGAATACAATGAGTTCAACCTTATCAGATTCTTATATTTTGGATCACGTAGTAACATTTTGAGTTTACTTCCTGATGGTTCTTGATTTTATGAGATGTTCCTTGGCTTATGAAGATGTTCTTGTATTTAGGAAAAAATAAAAAATAAAAGGAAAAGAAAGAAAAGGAAAAGGAAAAAGAAGCATGTGCAATGCAAAAAACGTTCACCAGAGGGAGCACCAGCTCGCAGATTTCAGGCGTAACTTGAGAATCCCTTTCAGCTTCACATTCTTTCCAATCTTTGCTGAAAAACAGAATATAGTGTTAGGTTAAATGTACATAACAGAGGTTAAACTATTGCTGTGATTGTTGTTATATTGAAATTTAAAGCTGAATTTGGTATGAAAGAGAAAAATGAGGGAATGAATGACTGATGTGAAATTCTAAGGGGTTGTTTTCATTCATTTCATAATAGCTCAAGAAAGAAAGCTTAAAAATAATTTAAAGCATCTGGTATAATTGAATTTTATTAATTTATTGATTGCAAATTTTAGCCAAGCTATTCCAAACCTCCATCTTTTTGAGGAAAAGTACTGTCTGTGGAGATTTAACAAACATCTCCTGTTTTGCTTCCCCGTTGCCCCAAGTCCTTGCCAATTCCCACCCTTCATCCCTGTCCCTCAGCCTCAAGACAAACACTCCCACTCCCCACTCTCAGAGTAAGAACCAGAATTAGAGCAGAAAATATGAATAACAAAAATGAATAACAAGATGGAAGCATAGGTAGACATGCTGTGTCTCCTCTACAACTAAGAAGGAACACAACTACCTCAAAACTGGAGACAACCTGAAGTTCCAGAAAATCAAGCTGCATGGAAGTCCAGCAAACAAAGTTGTAAAGAAGAAATAGTTATCCAGACAAGTAGGAGGGGCAGAGCTGGGACAGAGAGGTCATGGTGTGGTGGTAACATCAACAGCAACAACAGTAGCTGTGGCTGGTTGGCAGAAAGTGCAGCCACACATTAGAAAAAGTAGGCAGGGACACCCTGGGGAGTGCTCCCAGCATTTGATCAGAACATGCAGCTCATGGTTCTAGTGCCAGGGAAAATAGAGCCTCATTGCTTCTGACCGTGACAACCAGTAGGGATTGGGGTGGAGGAAGAAACTGCCAGTCTCTCAGCAGAGTCCATTTGTTTAGAGGTTCCCCTGTGGTCCTTGGTCCTAGACTATCCGCAGACTTATCGACTCTAGGAACAACAACTAGGGCAAAAGCTAGAGAGGCACTGGTTGCATATAGGAAGTGGGAGAAGTGCCTGGAAAAGGGGTGAGTGCTGAGCAAGCAGCATTATTCCCTCTCAGACCCCTCCCCCACATGCAGTGCCACAATGGTGTGAAATGGGTCACCCAGCACTGACAAATACCTAAGGCTTCACCCCCCGTACAACGTTAACAGATGCAGTAACTCTACCTAAGACACAAAGGCAAACACAGGAGCCTGTCAAGTTGAGGACACAGAGAAGTATGGCCCAAAAGAAGAAGATCAAGGTTCTAGTGGGAGAACTAAGCAATGAGGAGATAGTCAACCTAGCAGATGCAGAGTTCAAAACACTGATGATAACAGTGCTCACAGAATTGACAGACAAGCTTGAGTATGGCAAATACATAAGAGAATAAGGAAGGCTATGCTAAGTAAAACAGAGGGAAATTCACATGAAACCAATAGTGAAGGGAAGGCAACTGGAGTTTGAACCAATTATTTGGAACATAAGGAAGAAATAGTCAACCAGTATAAAATGAAGAAATAAGAATTGGAAAAAATGAGAAGAGGCTTAGGAACCCCTGGAACAACTTTAAACATGCCAATATCTGAATCATAGTGGTGCCAGAGGAAGAGCAAGAAATTGGAAACTTACGTTAAAAAATAATGAAGAAAAACTTCCCAAACTTGGCAAAGGAAATAGACACACAAGTCAAAGAAGCACAGAGAGTCCCAAACAAACTAGATACAAAGAGGACCACACCAAAACACATCATAATTAAAATGCCAAAGATTAAAGATAAAGAGAACATCATAAAAGGAGCAAGAGAAATGAAGAGAGTTACCTCCAAAGGAGTTTTTATAAGACTATCAGCTGATTTCTCAAAAGAAATTTTGCAGGTAAGAAGGGTCTGACAAGAAGTATTCAAAGTGATAAAGAGTAAGGACTTACAATTAAGATTACTCTATCCAGCAAAGCTATCATTTAGAATGGAAGGGCAGGTAAAGTGCTTCCCAGACAAGGTAAAGCTAAAGGAGTTCATCATCACCAAGCCCTTATTATAGGAAATGTTAAAGGAACTTATTTAAGAAAAAGAGAATAAAAACTATAAACATTGAAATGACAACAAACTCACAACTATCAACAATTGAACCTAAAAAATAAAAACAAAAATAAACTAAGCGAATACCAGAATAGGAACATAATCATAGGCATCAGGATGATTTGGATGGTTATCAGCTGGGAAGGGGAAAGGGGGAAAATGGAGAAATGGTGCAGGGATTAAGAAGCATAATTGGTTGGCACAAAATAGGGGAAGTTAAGAACAATATAGGAAAGGGTGAAACCAAAGAGCTACGTGTATGTGTGATTCTGACCCTTGAACACAGATAAGTGGGTTGGCAGTTGTCACTCTGGCTTAGCCAATCTGGTTTTCTCTCCTGGAATATGGACATGGGACTTAGATTTGGTTAAATGTCTTGAGGGGCTGGAATCGAAACATGCAAATCATGGGCAACCATAGAGGCAAGAGTCACAAAGAACTCCTGGGAGGAGGGAAATAACAGATAGAAGCAGACCTCCAGAGAAGAGCAGAGGTGATGTGTGAGCACCTTCTGGGTTTCCAGCATCTGTCACTGCCTGCTCCCCATTAACTTTGTGTCTGTCATTTCTCCATGCAGTTTTTCCAGCTCAGAGAGGTGGGCATTACTGTCCCCAGCACACACACACACACTAACACGCATGTTCACAGCAGGTGAATGTGTGGCCATATGAGCCCTGCTGGTTACGTGAAAGAGGCAAGTTTGACCAGAAGTCACTGGCTACAGATGCTGGTGCTTGTTTTCAGATACTGTGTTAACATAGCACTCCTGTCCTTCCCATCTCCTGCTGCACAGCCAGGTCCTGAGCAGATCTGAGAGGAGGCAGAGAGTGGCAACTGGAAGGATGCTAGGCATGCATTAAGACATTCAGGAAGTCCAGGGGACAGGAGAACACAGAGGAAGAGGACAGGGTTTTCCCCTGTGGAAACATTCTCCTATGTGATGTATCTAATTTTTTTTTAACATTCTGTATAACCTAGTTTTAAAAAATCTGTAAAATACATAGACATGGATAAAACCAGTCGACCAGGGTATAAAGCAAACATGAAAACTCTCCTTCCTAATGCGGGACATGCCAAGTGCACGCTTCTGAGCTTAACTGCTGAGCTTCCCACAAGAGTCCACAGATGTGCCTCAGGTTTCTGCTTTCTGAGCCCAAGGGGCAGCTAGGGCTCCCAAACAGGAACTTTCTTCAGGACACCTGACTGATGTGAGTTTAGAAGCAGGACGCAGGGAGCACCTTGGGGCCTGGAAGGGAACAAAGGCTTATGGCTTGTGCAGTGGCCCCCAATTTTTATCTCCATGTGCATTATTATTTTAAAATTTTGGACATATGAGTTTAATTACCTGCTAGGTCATTCAGATGCAAATATGTGGTAAATAGATGGAAACAAGGGTCATAAACTTAAGAGAGATTCAGGCATTTGCAGACCAGTTTAGGTTTTGACATGCACCAAACTAGAGGATTTTTTAATACTTGGCATAACATTTTTTACCACAATGAACAAAATAACATATTAAAACTCACTTCCAGAATTATCCCAAATATTTTAAACTGAGTTATTTTTGTCACATTTCTTTCATTGTCAAATTTTCTTTGACAGATTAACCCAAAATACTGAATTTTCATTTTAGAACTGTTTCTATTTATATAACAGATTGCTCTAAATTTGGTGTCCACAAGGATCTTTTTCTAAGCGTTAATGGTTTATGTCTTACTTTAAATTTATGTGTCACTCTTAAAGGTATTCTGGAGAAAAAAGTTTTCCATGAAGTACTTATAAATTCTTCTTCATTTCTGTTCTTGTGGAGGAAATTTATCATTTACCCACAGTGGTCTATCAACCGAGTGAAGAGTTTTTTGCTAGCTTCAGGTATGGCTGACTGCAACTCTGGAAGTGACCGCTGGGCACAACTCCTTTGATTCTTTATAACAACTGTAACTGAAACAGGCCATTCTCTGAGCTCTACACTTGGATATAGCCTCTGAAGGTCTTTTTCCCTCCTGTACCTGCTTCACCATTTTGTTTTTTCTGCATTTAACCTTCATTTGGGAAGATTCTCATTCACAAAATCATTTTGGAGATCACTTTCAGGACCCAGTATCAAGTGATTGAGATTCACGTGCAATGATACTCTTTTAAAATTTTTTTGTTATTAGATTATAGTAGTCCCAATTTTTCCCCCTTTGCCTCCCTCTGCCCAGCGCCCCACTTCCATAGTCAATCCTCAAGCTGGTGTCCATGTTCATGGGTCATTCATACATGTTCTTTGACTAGTCCCTTTCCCTTCTTTCCACCATTATCCTCCTCCCACTTCCCCTCTAGTCACTGTCAATCTGTTCCATGTTTCCATGCCTCTGGTTCTATTTAGCTCATTAGTTATTTTATTCATTAGATTCCTCTTATAGGTAAGGTCATATGATACTTGTCTTTCATCAACTGGCTTATTTTACTTAGCATAATGGTCTCCAGTTCCACCCATGCTGCAATGATATTCTTTTCTTTCTTTCTTTCTTTTTAAGATTTTATTTATTATTTCCAGAGAGAGAGGAAGGGACAGAGGCAGAGAATCATCAATGTATGATTGCCTTTTACCTGCCTCCAGCCACGGACCTGGCTGGAGACCAGGCTGGAGACCTGGTTGAATCAGCAACCTTTGGGTTCGCAGGCTGGCACCTTATCCACTGTGCCACCAGCCAGGGCTCTGCAATGATATTCTTAAAGGTATTTTTCAAATATATCCTTTCATCAAGTGTTTAAGCCTCTGTGAAATTCTAGTTTTCTTTTGTTGACAATGCTGGTTGGTTTCTCTGAAAGTTTCTGATTGTTTCCTTCATTTTCCATTTTAAGACATTTTATCACACTGTACCAGGGGTTGAATAAAGATCTTGTTTTCCTTAATTGTCCTCTAAGTGTTATATTCATAAGTTGTATTCTTAATTATTTGTATGGGAAGATGATGGACTGCAATAGGCCTGTGGAGTGCTGAGTAAAATCACAGTTCCATCAGGAAAATAAAGTCTTGGTTTACTTCAAGGACAGGGAACTCTGTACTCCATAGCCCCAGCTGACCCTGGGGAAGTTCAGCTCTCAGACGTCCATTTCCTTCATTTCCTTCTACCAGCCCCAGACTGCAGAAAGTGTGGGCAGCAGCCAGGTCCTGATAAGTCATGTTCTGGGGAAGGGCGGGGTGCTGCTGCTAATGACATCCATGTACCTTAGTGTCCCAGGGCAAACTGGGTGGCTTAAAATAGAATTCTATTCTCTCACATTTCTGGAGGCCAGAAGTCTGAAGTCAACGTGTTGTCAGGGTGGTTCTTTCTGGTAGCTTTGATGGAGAATTCATTCCCTGCTTTCCTCAGAGCTACAGGAGGTGGCCTACAATCCTGGGCATCTTTGCGTCTATAGATGCCTCACTTCAACCACTGCCTCTATATTTGTATCACTGCCTTCTCTGTGTCCCTGTGTCTTCTCCTTTATTGTGTCTGAAAAAAAAACTCATTGGATTTTGGTCCCACCCTAATCCAGGATGATCTGCTCTTGAACCTTACATTTTCATAGAACCTTATTTCAAGTATAGTCACATTCTCATATTCTAGGTGGACATGAATTTTAGGGGTTAGGGGCACACTATTCAACCTAGTACACTGAATATATATATAATGTATTATATATAAATAGATTTTTTAATATATATTCATTTCCGTCTACTTGGGGCTGAGGAACCCTTTTTGGGACATCCAGGTCACTTTGAGGGTGATTGCTTTAACAAGGCTCATGCATTTTTACAAATTTGAGGTTTTTAGATTGTGAAATAAATGGTATGGAAATGTTTAATTAAGTTGGCAATCCATTCATGTCATGAAAGAAATTTTAACATTACAGTTACCAGTGAGAGAAAAGGAAAAGCTATTCCATTAAAAACAGGCTCTCTACCATGTGACAATTTTTACACAGTTGTAAATTTTTTTAATTGTATATTAGTGCAATAAAGTTTTCATCAATGGTGACCATCAATAATTACATTAAATAATTTTTAAAAGGTCTTGATTAGGAATTACATGTAACCTTTTCAAGTGCAAAATTGTACGTATATGTATTAAAATTATATTAGTTATAGAAAATTTATAAGTACATTAAATATTTGAAAAACATTTTGAAGCTTACATTTAGTATTTAATATCTTTCCAAATGCTGTATAAATTTTAATTAAGTTTGAAACATAGAAAAAAATTATAGTTTTTTGGTACCAATCTCCACATAGATGCTCCTGAATCTCCTCCAGTTCACCCCAGAGAGTAGGACAATTTCTTTTTCAAAAACAGATTTTATTTATTAATTTTAGAGAAAAGGGTAGGGAGAGAGGCAGAGAGGGAGAGCGACATCAAGGCATTGTTGCCCTCCACCTGCCTCCACAGACCTGGCTGGAGACCTGGCTTGCAACCTGGTTATGTGCCCTGGCTGGGAATTGAACCAGTGACCTTTGGGTTCACAGGCCAGTGCCTTATCCACTGTGCCACCAGCCAGGGCTGATTTCTTTTGTTGTGAATCATAACTTGAAAAGATGTAATAACATGCCTGAGAGATGTTTCTATGTATAAAAATATGCATTTTTGGTTTTATACAGTATATAACTGTATAAATGTGATAAATATATAAGGTCATATTTTAATATATACTTATTGTAAAATTTATGAAATTATATAGATTTAGATAAGTGGAGTGATGGTATACATAAAATGCAAAAACTGACTTAATTTTTTGAAACATAAAGTCTAAGTGTTCACAGCACTATATCATTTTGAAAACTACCAGCATAGTATTCCATTTAATATGGCTATATTGATGTCCTGTGATTTATTTGATCAGTTCTCTATTAATAACAGTTATGTTGTCGGATTTGTTTTATTTTTCCTATCAACAATAATTTATAATTAATATTTACAGAATAAATTTCTAAAAGCAGTGTTGTGGTGTCAAGGGCTATGTGATTGAAATTTTTGATAGCTACTGTGAAATTATTAGCATACTTTAGCACCAATTTATTCTCCAACTTACAGTTTAAGAGGTAGCCTGTTTTCCCACATAATTTCCAATAGTCTTTTCAATTGTTAGAGAGTTGGAAAGTGCTATCTTTTTTCTTTATTTATAGGTTATAAAATAAAGGGGAGATATGAGAAACTAGATTACTCATACTAAATGATTTTATCAGTGGTCATCTGTAGGTTAAAACATAAAAACAATAGAAATTTAGTTCCTTTTGGTTGAGGAACCTTTCTTTCTTTCTTTCTTTCTAAAGATTTCATTTATTTGTTTTTAGAGAAAGGGAAGGGAAGAAGAAAGAGAGAAACATCATGGGTTGCCTCTCACACCTCCTCAAATGGGAACCTGGCCTGCAACCCAGGCATATGCCCTGACTTGGAATTGAACTGGCAACCTTTCACTTCATAGGTTGGTGCTCAATCCACTGAACCACACCACTCAGGGTGAAATTTAGCTCTTAATTATTCTATGAGGCAATAAAAATTTATGATCAATAATTTTGGTAGAAAAACTGGCTTTGCCTTACTTTAAGAGTGTTTTATCCACTATTATGATGAACACTGGCAATGAACATAGTGTCTGTCATGCTCAAAGGGCAAATTAGAGAACACAAGTCATAGGGCTGAGAACTAGTAGACCTGAAGTATAGGCTTATATGTAATCATTTACTATATAATTAGTAGTGTGCTTTGGGGCAAATTATTGAAACTTTTAGCCTCTCTGTGTATATTTTCTCATGTTTATAAAGAAAAAGTTAAGACCTCAACACCTTAAAAATATTATGAACCTAGAAATGTCTAAATTCAATAAATATTGCTATTGATGAGGATTTCCAAAGGGAACCCTTCTGATTTTAATTCTCCAGTAGGTGGTGATATTAAATCACTCAAAATAGTTGATGTTTTAGTAACTGACAGCAATTCTCCCTTTTGGATTTGTTTTAGAAATGGTCTCTGCCATTATAGTAAAATTTTAATGTTATACAAAGAGTACCTTTATAGAATGTATTATGTTACTTTTAATATATTCATTTAGGATATCAATTAATTGCTAATTTGTTTAGAGTGTAGAAATCAAATTTCAAATGCAATTACTTCAGGTGACATGATTTTCAATATCTCATAATTTCTTTAATTCAGTTAATTTTATAAACAGCTTTGTTTTAATTAATCTATTTAATTAGGAGACTAAGAGTGGATATAGATTAAACTTTGCTTATTTAATTAAAACTTTGAAAACACTGTGTAATAAGATAGTTGAAGAGGAGCCTCAAATAAGGTCTCTGGATATCTTGTGGGAAAGTCAACTTTTACTACCTGTATAATTATCCAGAAAATCAAAGATATCAACCAAAAAATGGGAGTTCACAAAGTTGAAAGATTTTAATGTAATCTTCCAAAATTCACTTGCACACTAACATTAATGAGCTAGATTTAGAAAATAGAGAAATAAATGTAATGACTTCGCAACAAAAGTCTTGCATAAATTAGCAGCGATTTATCTTAGAGCATATATTAACAGACTATAATAAAAACCTTAGTAAGAAAAATACAGGAAGACCCTCATAATTAGAGATTAAATATAGTAAACACAAAAATACAGTTTACATTATGCATAGATGAAATGTAAATACACATCAAGAGCCTATATGAAACAGTTTATACAAATTGACAATAGAAAACATCTGGAAAAAGCAGGAAGCAAGTATATAAAATTTTTTTAAAAATGACAGTCATAACTGGAAGAAGGCCCAGGGAGAAGGTGAGGCTGAGGTGGTGGAGGCAGGGAGAGGAGCAGCCGCGAGCGTGAGCCATGGTGACTCACAGGGTATAGGGGCTGTCCCCCATATATCGCCCTGTGGTGGGGTGGCTGCAGGATGGAGCCTCAGTCGGGGAGATCAGCAGCAGCAGCCGGGCCGGCAGAGGTGTGGTGTCGGATCCTCAGGCTGAAGCTGAAGCCATGAACGGGCAATGGGACCCTGCGCCCCAACTCCACTTCTCTCTGTTCTTTCTCAGAGGTGTGGTGTAGTGTGTTCCTGTGGGTACTGGTGTCCTCTCTCTTGGCCCATGGCCCCGCTAAATTGCTGGCCCCTTTCACCCTCAGGCATCACGAATAAGGTGCAGCCATTGCTGGAGTGTTTCAAGCACCAGGAAAAGAAATGATACCATTTGAATCCCTTACCTTGGGCTCTGGACAGATGTTTTGTGTAGTGATGGCTTGTTTTTTACCGGCTTTAGCGCCTCTCTATATAGCATACACCCTTATGCTATGATGTCAAACCTGGCTTTATAGAATGATCAGAGAGAGTACGATATGGGAGGTAGTGTTTTCTTAGTTCTTCAAATGGAAGCAACTGCAACGTGAATGAAAAAGTACATGAAGAAAGCATCCCAGCTTTCCTGACGCTCCAGGAATTGGAAATATTTTTGGACTCCTATTGTTATTGACTAAAACAGATCAGGTTTTATTTTGTTTTATATTTACTTTAAGCAGTTTTACAGGTGCATACTTACTCCAAGCCAGGTCAACAGTGCTTCCTGGTTGGCAGCCTCACACTGAAATTTGCAATCTTCTGTGACAAAATGCAGTGTTGCATATTTCAGAAAAACGATGGAAAATATTGGTTTATTTCTTAATAGAATATACTGTACTAAAAATCTTACTTAAACTAATCTTGATTAAAATTTAGTAGATACTCCCTTGGCTACATCTTCATGAGAGTAAATGCCAAATTGGTTTTGTTTGAATATAGCTTTGTGAAAAATTTGGTGATGTAAAACAGGAAAAATATCTATGAAAGAGGATAAGACCCTGGCCGGTGGCACAGTGGATAGGGTGCCAGCCTGTAAACCCAAAGGTTGCTGGTTCAGTTCCCAGCCAGGGCACATAATCAGGTTGCAAGCCAGGTCTCCAGCCAGCTCGGTAGCTGGAGGCAGGTGAAAGGCAACCACAAATTGATGTCTCTCTCCATCTCTGCCTCTCTCCCTTCTCCTCTATCTAAAATAAATAAAATGTTTTTTTTTTTAAAAAGGATAAGAATAATTAACTTACATGATAAACTTTCCAAATGCTTCACAAAAGTATTGCTGAAATTAAATGGTAACTGGAGAACAGTGTTAAGGTGATCATTAAAATAGAAAAAAACATTTTAGAAAGGATTATTATGATATAGATGTTTCACTGCCAAAATATAACACATTTACAGATTCTTATATGAAATATCTATGCTAATATAAAAACACTTCTATAAGAATTGACACTGATGAATGCTACCAATGCATAACCAAATGCTAGTTAGTAATATGCAGAAGATTTAAGTAGGGTTATTTTGTGCTACTTAGAAAAAATCTTTGGCATTTTGCTTTATCTTAAAAAATGAAGAAGATTTAGGTTAAGAATGAGGAATCATTTACAGAAAGGATTATTACACACTGTTCCTTGGCAAGATGTGTGACTTGCTGTAAAGTTTTTAAATAGGACAGGCAATACTCTGACTTGATTTAGGAGGCATCTGAAAAGGATAGGGTATGAACTCGAAGAGGCTGCAAATTTCAAATCTCTCTCTCTCCCTCTCTCTCTCTCTCCCTCTCTCTAACATCAACGTGTGGTTGCTTCTCACAAGCTCCAAACTGGGGACCTGGCCCACAACCCAGGCATGTGCCCTGACTGGGAATTGAACCTGTGACCCTTTGGTTCACAGGCTGGTGCTCAATCCACTGAGTCACATCAGCCAGGCCTCAAATCTCTTTTTTAAAAGAAAGACTAAATTCTAAATATTAAAACTCTTCCTCTCTGAACCTAATAGACATACTCTGGACATACTCTGAACAAAATAGAGTATAATAATATGGGGTACTTCTGTACTATTACAGCTTAAGCAGAATTGAAGGGAGAAAGGAGCTAAGAAAACCAGAGTCTCATTTTGTCAAGTGCAGAGAGTGCTATGTGGGCACAGAAGCATTCCTCTGTCTCCTGGGCACACACCTAGACCATTTATCTCAGCCTGCCTTAAAGGGGAGGTATGGCCACTTAGCTGTAAATGCATTCAACCTTCCAAACCTGGTCCATAAAAGTTCCTGCGTGATTCCTCCTCAGACTCTTGTCCATCCCTCGGTCAAGTGCAGAGGAAGGAATTGGCCAGGGACTCCGTGGCCCACCAGATGGTAAGAGCCACAGATGGGAAGAGCTTGTCCCTTGGCTGATTCTTAACTGAAACATTTGTATTCAACTTTGCATGAATGAAAAATAAACTTTTACTATGAGATTGTGGGATTTGTTTTATAGCAACTAGCGCTACTTATTCTAAC
Source organism: Noctilio leporinus (assembly GCA_004026585.1). Taxonomy (NCBI): domain Eukaryota; kingdom Metazoa; phylum Chordata; class Mammalia; order Chiroptera; family Noctilionidae; genus Noctilio; species Noctilio leporinus. Next base: position 58,548 of record PVIW01000039.1, on the reverse strand, counting down.
TAGTACGTGATACTGAATTTTTATTTTTATTTGTCAAATTATAATTTTCTTAGTTGAAATGAATGAATAATGGTATTTTATGTGCTACTTTCTTTGCTTTACATTTCCATGAACTTATTTTTATATGTAAAAATGTTGATCTGGCTGGTGTGGCTCAGTGAATTGGCACCTGCCTGTGAGCCCAAAGGTGGCTGGTTTGATTTCCCAGCCAGGGCACATAACCAGGTTGCAAGCCAGGTCTCCACCCAGGTCCGTGGCTGAAGGCAGGTGAAAGGCAACCATACATTGATGCTTCTCTCTCTTTCTTCCTCCCTCTTTGCCCTTCTCTCTGAAAATAGTGAATTTTTAAAAATCTTTTTAAAATATCATTAAAAAGAAGAATGTTGACATGCTAGCAATCTTTAACACACTAGTCATATATACTTCATATTGTTAATATTCTCTTGTATTAGTTATCCATTCTCAACTGTTTGACATTGGGTTTCCAATTTTTCACCATAAATTATGCTACTGAATTCCTCTACCAATTATTTTGGGGACTTGACTTAAAGTGAAATTATCTGGTCAAGTGAATAAATGGTTGAAAAGGATAAATGCTGTCAGTGGTTATTACACACTATGAATTCCTAAAATTACTGAGTTGTGCAAAATGTGCATGATCCATAGAAGAAAAAATGAGAAGTTGGACTTACTTGAAACCAAAACCTTCTGCTGTACCAGACACTATTTAGAGAATAAAAAGACAAGCCAGATTTTGAGGAAATATTTGCAAAACATATAATTGGCACAGAGCTGGTCTCTAAAATGTACAAAAATTTCTTAAAATGCAACAATAAGAAATAACACAATTGGAAAGGGTCAAAAGATCTGAACTGGCCCCTCATCAAAGAGACATACAGATGACAAATAAATATATGAAAAGGTGCTCAACATCATGTCATTAGGGAATTGCAATAAAAGCAATCACAATTAAGTGATTACAATACTACGCAACCATTAGAATGCCTAAAATCCAACACTGACAACACCCAATAGTTGCAAAGATGTGGAACTACAGGAACTCTCATTCATTACTCATGGGAATGCAAACTAGTAAAGCACTTTGGAAGCTACTTTGGCAGTTTTTCACAAAACTAAACATACTGTCACCTTATGATCTAGCAATCATGCAACTTAAGTTGAAAACTTAACTTGCACTCAAACGAGTTGACAACCTAGGTTCATACAAACATCTGCACACAATTGTTTGTAGCAATTTATTCATGATGGCCAAAACTTGAAGGTCACCAAGATGTCCTCCAACAGGTGATGGATAAACTTGTACATCCATGCAATGGAAAATTTATTCAGCAATAAAATAAAATGAGCTGTCAAGTCACAAAAACACGTGGTAGAATCTTAAATGCCTATGACTAAATGAAGTAAGTTAATTTGAAAAAGTTACCTACTATATGCTGCCCCTTATGTAGCATTCTGTAAAAAGAAAAACTATGGAGACAGTAAAAAGATTAGGGGTTGCCAGGTTTTGGGGAAAGAGAAGGAGAAACTATGTTTGGTAACTCTCTGTACTTCCTGCTCCATTCTTCTGTAAGACCAAAACTGCTCTAAAAATATTAATTGGGAAAAAAAAAAAAAAAAACCCAAACAAACCAAATAATAAAAAACCAAATACTACAGGGCAAAAATGGGGTTAGGGACACAGCACTCAAATACTTTATCAATGACATACAATGATTTGACACATAATGATCAAAAGAAAATTATATTTGAAAAATACTTTAGTTAAACTAAAAAGTTATAAAAAACTAAAATTGTCAATGTTGATGTGACAAAGAAGGAACAGTTGTACTTGATTATTGCTGCTCCTAGTTATGACTGGTATGTCTACAGAGTAAGGGATACGAATGTGTGTGGCTCACACCCAGAGTGCACAGAGGGAGCTAGTTGTTATTTGAGGCTTTGTATGTGTATTTTGTGTATTCCATCCCATCTCAACTGGGTGTGTAGTGCTCCTAGTTTTTTGTTGCAGACAAAATTGAGTGTAAAGAAATAGGGAATTTCAAGGAAAGGATTATCACAAAGCTGACTAGAATTAAAACTTTTATAAAACAAACAGCAGTCTTCTGCTCCACTTATCTCTTCCACAAGTCCACCCTCCAGTCATGACTTTCAACTCTTTATTTTTGTCTGTTTCTTCAAGTAATTATGTCCATATATTTTTTGAAAGCTTAAATTGCTATCGCTTCAGTTACAATGTTAGAAACTAACTACTGCATCCACTTAGCTTTTGTAACTCTCAGGCCTGCCCCCCACACTCTGCATGCTACTTCACGGGCACTCTATGTTAGCATGGCTTTGTAAATATTGTTTCACATTAAGTCAAGTAGTTTACTGTGAATGTCTTTCTTTCCCTGCAGATTTTTTGTCTTTAACATTTGACTCTTATTAGTAGTGTTTATTATGGTTGCTTTCACAGCTGTGTAGTGGTAACTGAATTTTGATTTATATTTCTTTTCTAATTCCAGTGAAATGTGAGCATTGACATTATTTATATCTGTTTTTTATATATTTAGAATTTGAAACTTTCATTAGTTATGTTGTCAGTTTGGAATTTCATTGCTTTCTTTTAAAAACATTTATCCATGTCATTTTACAAATGTGTTTTCTATTTTTCTGACATATATAGTTTTTAGTATGTGTTTTATGCCTTCGTTTATTATGGTGTATGATGTGACATTTGGATCTAATTTATTTCTTCTTCATACCAATATCCCATACTCCAGACATTTCATTGCCAGTAATTTTTTCCTTCATTGGCCTTGCTATATTTGTTAGTGCAGCTAATTGTTCATGTCATCTATTCTCTCAAAGCTTGCGTTATTCTCATAGAAATGGGTGGTTCTTCTGTAATGTGTACACTGGGATTCTCTTTGTATCCTGTTGAACTTTATTTCCTTGAGTCTTATTTTAGTATTGCTGGCTCTGTTTCCTCTAATATCTCTATTATTTGATGGTTAGATTGCTCCATTTCTCTCTCTCTCTCTCTCTCTCTCTCTCTCTCTCTCTCTCTCTTTCTCTTTCTCTTTCTCTCTCTCTCTCTCTCTCTCTCTCTCACACACACACACACACACACACAGAATTATCATCTGCTTTAGTCATTTAACTGGAAGTTGACCTTGTTGTGCTAGTACACTTAAGCACCATTCTAAATATTACTGTTGAGAGCATCTTCACTCATTTCTCTCATTTCCTGACTTTTTACTGTTTTTGGTCTTTTTTCATCAGGGAGGCAAATATTTCAATGTAATCTTGGTTGGTTTGTTCTTTAAAAAATAGTTATGGTTTTAAAAACATTTAGATTTTGTTGCTTTTAATATATTTGTTGCTGAATTTAGCTAGAAATAAGCTCTATAATTATAAATTCAACATCTGTTCAGAAGTATGACTGCTGTGTTTTATTGAATTAGGTTTTCATTTAGTCTGCAAAATAAATTAGAGATGCTGAATTCATGTGAACAGAGTAGTTTATTAATTGATTTTTAAAGAATCATATTTATAAATTTTGGATATTAACCTCTTATGAGATATATTGGTGAACATGTTCCCCCATCCAGTGGGGGATGATTTTGTTGATTTCCTTTGCTGTGCAAAAACATTTGTTTGATATAGTCCAATTTGCTTATTTTTGTTTTGTTTTGTTTCTATTGCCTGAGGAGATATATCAGAAAAAAGAATTGCTATGAGCAATGTCCAAGATTTTATTGCCTAGATTTTCTTCTAGGATTCTTATGATTTCAACTCTAAAATTTACCTTTAATATCTTTTGAATGTATTCTTGTGTGTGGTTTAAAAAAGGTGGTTTAGTTTCATTTTGCACAAATTCATGCAGATACATGCAGATACATTGCATGTATCTGTGCAATTTTCCTACCACCATTTATTGAACAAAATATCTTTAGCATATTGTATGTACTTACTTCTTTTGTCAAATATTAATTGATTATAAAGGCATGGGCTTATTTCTGAACTTTGTTCTGTTCCACTAATCAATGTGTCTGTTTTTATACCAGTATTATGCTGTTTTGACTTCTATGGCCTTATATTATATTTGATATTAGGTAGCATGACTCCTCAAACTTTGTTCTTTCTCAATATCACTGTTGCTATTTGAGGCCTTTTGTGGTTCAATATAAATTCTTGAAATAATTGTTCTTGTTCTGCAAGATACATCATTCAAACCTTGATAGGAATCACATCAAATCTATAAATTGCTTTTATAGATTTGGACATTTTAAAGTTGTTCTTCCTATCCATGAACATGCTACTTGCTTCCACTAATTTGTATATTTTTCAATTTTTTTCCTCAGTGTCTTGTAATATTCTGAATAAGGTCTTTTACATCCTTGGTTAAATTTATCTATAGGTATTTTATTCTTTTTGAAGCAATTGTGAATTGGATTTTTTTTTCAAATTTTCTTTTCTGTTAGTTCATTATTGGTATATGAAAATGCAGCTGATTTTGGGGTATTAATTTTTTATCCTGCTACTTTACTGAATTCATTATTAGTTCTAGTAGTATCTTGGTGAACTCTTGACTTTCCTATATACAGTATCATGTCATCTGCAAATTGACAGTTTTACTTCTTTCTTTTCAGTTTGGACACCTTTTATTTCTTCTTCTTGTCAGATAGCTGAGGCTAGGATTTCCAACACTATGTTGAATAAAAGTGGTGAAAGCAGCCATTCCTGTCTTATTGCTGATTGTAAGGGGAATATTTGTAGATTTTGCCCACTGAGTATGGTGTTGGCTGTGGGTTTGTAATATATATGGCCTTTATTATATTTGGGTATATTCCCTCTATTTCCACTTTACTGATAATTTTTTATCATAAATGGGTGCTGGATTTTATCAAATACCTTCCCTGCATCTATTGATATGATTATGTGTTTCTTTCCTTCATTTTGTTTATATGGTGTATTACATTTATTGATTTGATCTGAGAGTGTTGTACCAACCTTGCATCCCCAGGATAAATCCCACTTGATCACGGTGTCTGTCTTTTTTGACGTATTGTTGTAACCGGTTTGCTAATATTTTATTGAGGATTTTAGTATCTATGTTCATCAAGGATATTGGCTGATAATTTTCTTTGTTTGTGGTGTCTTTATCTGGATGTAATTAGGCTAATGCTAGCCTGATATAATGAGTTTTTCCCTCCCCTTGACTTTTTTGTAATAGTTTGAGAAGGAGAGATGTTCTCTGAATTTTTGGTAAAATTCATCTGTGAAGCTGTCCAATCCAGGGCTTTTGTTTTTTTAAAAAAAATTTAAATTAATGCTTCAGTTTCAGTAGGTGTAATCTGCCTATTCAAATTATCTGATTCTTCCTGATTTAGTTTTGGAAGATTGTATATTTCAAGGAATTTTTCCATTTTGTCCAGGTTATCCAATTTGTTGGCATACAGGGTTCACAATATTTTTTACAATCCTTTATGTTTCTTTGGTGTCAGTTGTTATTTCTCCTTTTTCATTTCTGATTTTATTTCTTGATGAGTCTGGTTAACGGTTTCTCAATTTTGCTTATCTTTTCAAAGAACTAAATTTTTCTCTTTGTGACAACATGGATGGACCTAGAGAACATTATGCTAAGTGAAATAAACTAATCAGAGAAAGACAAATGCCACATGATTTCACTCATTTGTGGAATTTAATCACAAATTAGAGATAGAGAGCAGGCTGACAGTTTTGAGCATTGGGGGATGGAGGGATTGAGTAAAAAAAAATAGGACTCATGGACATGGACAACAATGTGGTAATTGAGGAGGCAAGTGAGGTATAAGGAGAATAAGTATTAATGAAAAATACAATACAATAAAAAAGTTATTAACAATAAAGAATCATATTTATGATCAAGGAATTTACACGGGTAAAAACTAGAATGTAAAGGATTAGCTTTTGACTAACAAGGCTCAGGGTCCCTTATATCTCTCTCTTAAAAATGTTTACTGACCTCCCTGGTTCAAAGTGATCTTTTTGAGGCACAGCATTTATTGTCCCTGTCAATTTATGGTCATTTATATTCTGCTTTTAAAAGTTGTCATCTTTCTATGTGTTAACATTTCTGGCCCAATTAAGCAATAAGCTCCTGGAAGGAGGGTCCCTAATAAATTGCTTCTCTTGTACGCCTTATGGAGTCTAGATCAATTCTTCACATAAAGTGATAGCTCAAAAATATTGATTGCAACTTAGTCAATAGCTGTTCATCATAGAATCCCCTAGTGTAAAAAATTTTAACAATAAATTGTACTTTCTTTTCAGTTCTTAGACATATACACACATGCATACACATATCTTTTTGGTTTTCTTGTCAGATATCTTTGCTGACACACTAAATACTGTGACTCCCTGTTTTGCAAGATCTTATGTGACACAATATTGCCAACTTCTACCTCAAAGGAAGTCTCAGAGGGTCATGAACAGCATGCATAGCTTCACAGCTTTCTCACTTTTTTGTTTTGCAGGATTGTACTTTTAGGGATGTTTCTTCTCATAGCAAGACACACAGGAAGTTCAAAAATACATCTGCAAATGCATTTCTCAGAGAATGTTTTGGCATATAGGATTACTGATTGGAAGCAGACGGCTCTACTGACTTCAAGAATATCCTGATTAGATGTCGTTATTTCCTTTGTGGCTTAAATAACCATATATTAATCTGAATTTGAAACCATTGGTTCCAACCTCCTTTTAAGTTTCTAGAAATTGCTAACCACTAGCTTAGTAACAAGGGTAGAGCTAAATTCATCATTCTTTTTTTTTTTTTTTTTTTGAGGTTGTGGAATAAATGAAACTTCAGAAACAAAAGATAAATTTGGCTCACATTACACTGATTATGTCCAACCCAGTGATATCAGCAAAAATACACAGGTAGTGAAATGATACGCCGAAGTTCTAATTGGATGCATAACTTCACAACAGAGAAAAACTTTACAGGGTCTGACCACAGCCTCATAAGCATTAAGGGTAGAATTACTTTTCTAGGGTATTCATTGTTATCAAAAAGTGAAGATCTGTTAGCTTTAAAAAATATAATTATTAAGCAAAGTCTTTGACATTCTCAAAGAGCGATCTTATCCTGTCTCAAAAAATAGATTCTTCTAAGACCATTTTGTAAGGCAATTTTAGAACTTTATTGAAATTGACAGCCGGCACTTACTGTGAAATACATATTTTAATGAATTAAATCATTCTAAGTTATGTTCATAATCTTTAAGAGCTAATGCTATGCTTTTAAAACAGCTGTTCTAGCTGACCTAAAATGACGACAATACTATTGTGAAGTACTTCATATGTTTTAAGTGAGGCAGGATTGTCTATTGTTCAGTAATTTATTCTTTTGATGGTGATAAGAAAAGAGAGAGCTGCCTGTTTCATTGCTAGAGAAATCTCAGGAAACACTGAGTGGCTTATTGATTCTTAGATCTAGTATAGTGCCAATTTATGGGGCAGACTGTACCGAGCTTGAAATGTAAATAGTAAAAAGATTTTAATGGGAAGCATTACAATGAACTCAGGCTCATAAAGTTCTCCTTTCTCTCCATTCTCCAATAACAGACCAATCCCTTCAGGCTTTCCCTAGCCAAGCTCTCGCTGGCTCCCATGAAAAGGTTCACAAAACGGGGGAAAGGACTGAACTTCATTTAAATGGAGACATTTTGTATGTACGTAAATGTGGCATCTATTTATTTTTGTCATGAGATGGCTGGTGAAGGAAATAGTGGAGAGGGAAGAAGTGGGAATGGTGGAAAGCTGAATTTTGGCACTTGTATATGAGTCACCATCTGTTTAGACCATATGAGAAGCTTAATCTTGATGACAGTTATACATGGAGTTTGAGGGGAATGCTTTCTTGTGGGTGAACAGCAACCAAGGAGAACTCGAACCACTAAGTACTTGACATTTTTATAGAATGAGAGTGGTCTTGGCTATCTGGAGTGAATAGCAAGAGAAGCACACAATTAAATGAATGGGTTCAACACACACCTCCTGAATGCCATTAAGAGAGAGCCACTATTCTTTTGTCCATATCTATGAGATTGTGGCTTTTTGTTTTATAACCCACATATGAATGAAATCATGCGGTTCTTGTCTTTTGTTGTCTGACTTATTTTATTTAGCATGATTCTTTCAAAGCCCATCCATGTTGTGACACATTGCAATATTTCGTCTCTTTTATGGCTAAGTAGTATTCCATTATGTATTATATATAAAATCACCCATCCAAAGACACTTAGGCTGTTTTCATGTCTTGGCTATTACGAATGATGATGCTATAAAAAAGGATGGAGAAAAGGATGGAGATGGTGAAGAGGGTCAAATACATGGTAATGGAAAGAAACTAGACTTTGGGTGGTGAGCACACAGAGGAGTGAGTATGCAGATGCTGTATTATAAAATTGCACACCTGAAATTTATATAATGTTATTGACCAATGTTACCCAATAAATTTAATTAAAAAAAAGAATATAGCACTGTGATTGGTGCTGGGCATAAAGGCCCATTAAACAGAGCTTGTCCTGTAAGGAACATGGAACAAATGTAGCCAGAACACCATCTTCCAATGGAATATAAAATACTTTATTCAAATTCATAATCACATATCACCTTTAGATATTTTAATTTTAACATGATAACTTTACTCTTGTCATAATTATCTTTTTCTTAGTGCCATTACTCTTTCTTTCCCCATTATCACCTATTTTTTTAAAATATTTTTTATTTATTATTTCTAGAGAGAGGGGAAGGGATAGAGGCAGAGAGAGAGAGAGACATCAATGTATGGTTGCCTTTCATCTGCCTCCACCTACAGACCTGGCTGGAGAGCTGGCTTGCAACCTGGCTGGGAATTGAACCTTTGGGCTTGTAGGTTGGCACATTTTCCACTGTGCCACCAGCCAGGGCCCCCACCTATTTTTATAAACTCCATAGCAATAATCTAGTAACTGCATCACCGACTGCTGACTCATGAAATTGGTAATTGTACAAAAGCATGGATGTTGGCTGAGAGACTATATATGGCACTGTGAAGTGAATGGTGCATCTGAGAGCTCATACATTTAAACCCAAATTGGTGCAACATAAGTGCATTGGGCACAAAAATGACCACAAGAATTCTGGTTGTAAGAAAAGGTTAATACTGTGAAGTCAAGGACCACCTGTAAACCAGATCATTTTAATTTGGTACAATGTGGTCAGGTGGACATTAGAGATGTGCATCGTATAACTCATGGATTGGGAAAGTTATTAAAAATAATGAAATCCTTAATCTCAAAGAATTTAACAATTGAATAGTTGAATTGGTTGATGATGTAATAAAAGCAGGTGTGCAAATAGAACATGCCAATATTGGTGAAATCATCAAGTGAGCTTGGAAGCTTTTGAGCTTGGTGTGAATTTAAAATTTTCAGCTCTAGGTAAGCATTTGGAAGTAAATCTTTCTTATTACATATCATTTAGTTTGATGGCTTCCAAACTTCTGAGTATGAGAATCTCTCAGTTGCTGGTGGTGGTACCTTAACTCTTCAGTCTGTATATAGATATACCTGATATAGATATACTGGATTTGAGCATTTTGTGTGCTAATTCCACAGTCTGTGCACAATGAGAACAGTGGCCTGAGGGTAAGTGTGTCCTCCCATCTTGCTTTGTGACTATAAATTGAAATTGGATTTTCCTCAAATATGTAGAGAAAATACATGATTCAGGGAGAGACAGTGTAGGGTCTAAGAATTACCCAGATATTATCTGGAAAGAGAATATAGGAAGAGCTCATTATTATTTTTTATTTTTAAAAAGATTCTACTCATTATTTTTAGAGAGAGGGGAAGGGAGGGAGGCAGAGAGGGAGAGAGACATCAATGTATGGTTGCCTTTCACCTGCATCCAGCTACAGACCTGGCTGGAGACCTAGCTTGCAATCTGGTTATTTGCCCTGGCTGGGAATCAAACCAGTGACCTTTGAGTTCACAAACTGGTGCTCAATCCACTGAGCCACAACAGCCAGGACAAGTGAGAGCTCATTATTATGTATAAGATAAAACATTCTCAAGGCCTGAGTACCAAACGCCCTTGCTTGTCCTGGAAGTTATCAATTTTTAAAGCTTCCATAAGATTTGACATAAATATGACAAGGGATTAAGGGATTTCCATTTTAAAAGGTTGTAAATACAGTTAATAGTAATTTATCCCACCCGCTCTCCTTTCATTTCGCTTCTCTTTGAATTTCTTAGCAGGATCACTTAAAAAATGAATGTGAATTCTTTTTCCTTTCCCTTTCTTTCTTCTTTTTGTAAACATGTATGGAACACCTCCTGGGTCCCAGAATTCTGGCTGGGTGCTCAGAATAATGGGGAGATAAAAACAGAGTCAAGTATGTAAGTGACCTAAACATAAAAATTCTAAAACTACAAGGAAAAAGAGAAGTCTATTTCCCCATTCTTGAATTTAGAAAAACTTCAACAAATAACCATAAAGAAAATAAAACTATATCAAAACTAAGAACCTTAATACAGCAATGTGATGATAATAAGAACAATAACAATAATTGCTAGGCACTGATATGCAGGTATCAATTCAATCAATAAGGTGAGTTCAATTACTGTTCCAGTCTTACAGATGAGAAATATGAGATGCATACCATAAGCAAGGTTAAAACACAAGAAACAGACTCACTAAAGGTATTGATAGATTGTGTAACAGACAAGACTTAATTGTTTAGGCTTTGTAAAAACTTCTATAATTCAATAAGAAAACTACTTGCCAATTTGAAAGTGGGTAACACAATTAAAAACAAGGAAATACGGATGTCTACTATGTATACAAAAATATGCTCAACTTTACTGACTAGGAGAGAAAGGTGAATGAAACAATAAGATGGTAGTTTTTAACTGTCCTGTAGGCATACATGAACATACCTGGCAGTATTAAGCTTTTCTAAAGATATTTTACGGCTATATTGTGATATGAAAGCAAGCATATCCTAATATTTAATAATTTTACTTCAGGGGATATATATCTAGTGCTGTACTTGTAAAAGCTTTACTGAGGAGCTTTCCAGTTGGGGGACAGGGAGTTTGATTCGTAGGTTTGCCATTGTCCATGGTGCAGATGCTTCATCCATGGTGCAAATGCTTTTGCCATGGTCCTCACGGAAGGCAAAGTAGGAAAGCTGTGAGCCACTGGAGCTGGGTCCAGGGCACTGATGTGACACGTTCCACATTCCAGTGCAAAAGCACGTGAGACACAAGTAAGCATATTCACTAAAGATTGCTAGTGGCAGGAAAATATTGAAATCAAACTCAATACCCATCAATAGATGAATAAATATATAAATTGTGATCATTTGTGATAAAATCATACTGTGGTTAAAAGCTATGAGTTACCATGTTTCTACATAAATTACTATAGAAATGTGTCTAACCATGTTGGGATAGTTATTGAAACATAATGTGGAGTCATGCACACAAATCACATGACAGTGTTATTACATCATTCTATAATATAAAAACATGACTTATAGAAACAGATACTTTGAATTATTTCTGTATATCAAAGTGGAAGGTGGACTAGAAGGGTATATATCAGAGTTATACTTGCCTTTGGAGTGTGGGAGGACATAATCACATGGGGGAAGGTGTGATAATGATTAAAGGCTGCATTAGTAACATCTGTAATATTATTTCTTTTTTAAATTTTTTTAAAAAGATTTTATTCATTATTTTCAGAGAGAAGGGCAGGGAGGGAGGAAGAAAGGGAGCAAAGCATCAATGTATGGTTGCCTTTCACCTGCCTCCAGCTACAGGCCTGGCTGGAGACCTGGCTTGCAACCTGGTTATGTGCCCTGGCTGGGAATCAAACCAGCAACCTTGGAGTTTGCAGGTCGGTGCCTCATCCACTGTGTCACCAGCCAAGGCTGTAAATATTATGTCTTTTCTCACCATGCATACCATTAGCCTTTTTGAACAGTGTGTGGAAAAACTAAAAAAGCTTCCTATTTCTTTAACCTATGAAGTTATCAGTTGACGATGCCTTGTTCTTAATAACAGCTTTTCTGGAACCAAAGGAACATTATCATATTAATTAGACAAATCAGTTGTAAGACTTATCTTAACTCCAGAAACATTAAAATGTTTAAATGATTAAAATGTTTATTCAAGTGTGCTGTAAACGAAGGAATATGGCGATTCAGCTGGATGAGAGAGTTTAACAGCTGTCGAAAGCAGTGTTTCATTCCTCTTTGATAATGGATATATGGTTAAAAATAACCCCAAATTAGGGTGGGGAGGGGGACAGAGGGGAGCAAAAAGGGGATGGATGTAATACAACAACAATAAAATTTTAAAAAATAACCCCAAATTATTAATATACCTAGAGGTATATTAATCATTCAACTTTTGAATATAATATAATATGAATATCAATTACTGTGTGTACACAGGACCTATGCTTGACATGAAGCTATATCTATGAGAGCCGTCCAGAAACTGCCCATCTCAACCACTTGGAAAATAGGCAGCACTGCAGAAGTAAGTGACACATTCTTCAGGCTTTGTCATAGGAGATGTACCTTTCCCAATGCAATTGCATTGAAAGGGAGGGAGAAGGTGGGAAACAGCCCCGAGGAGAAATGACTTTGAGTGACAGAGATGAGGAGTGACAGCCCTCTGAGAGCACTAAGAAAGCCTGCAGCAGGGCCATTTAACCTGTGTAAACTGTGCTCCCCATTGTAATGACTCTGGAAGCTTTCAAAGTATAAACTCCTTATGCATTTGTTTCCTGTCTCCTTGTTTTGCATAGCACAGACAGCACAATAACAAAGGTTTGGAAACTGGCCCTGGGCTCATTCAGAAAATCCAAGTTTTTCCTCAGCACACTCAGAGATGCAAGATTTAGAAATATTTTCCTAAAGTCTTGGTTTATTGTGGAACACCCTCTGAAAATGCCAGGAAAATGAGACATCACTCTATTCAAAAAGAGAGTTCGTGTTTACCCGTAGTCTACGCTGTCCTGTGTCCTTCTGAGAAGTAAGCATTTTTTGAACATGTAAAGTTTTTCCATAAGATTTCTGTTTTTCTAAAGAATTTCAATCTTAGTCTGGTCGTATTGTTTTCAGTCAGGAGATGATGGAATGGTTATCCTCTAAGTGGTGAAATGCTGGAGCCGCAAAAATCTTGGAATGACCTGTTTTGTTTTCTACTCGGAGAATCATTGCCAGAGCCAGAAACGAGGTCCAGGTTTCCCTAAAACAAGTCTGTTTGTTGCCATGCAGATTTCTTTCTTTTAGAGCATGAAGTCTATTTGTTGTGGTCTGAGAAATGGTGTCAACTAAGGGTTCCCTTTATCTCAGAATCCAGGAAATTCTATCTTCTATCAAGAGCTCATGGTGCTGGGCCCCTAAGTGGCCTCTCCTTCTTTCTCTGGAAAAGCTGGGAAGCCATCATAACATAATGAGATGCAAATTCCTGAAATTAAAAAAAGTCCCATACGTTGTCATTGACTCAGCATGGAAAAAGGCACCACGAGGCAGGTGTAGGGTAAAAGAGAAACAAAGGAACTCCAGGAAGCCTAAAATCAATTTGAAATTTCCTTTTTGGAAAATGACTCTGCTCCTGAGGTGATATACAGGACTCCCAAATATAACAGTTGGAGAATATACTTAAAATTTTTATTTTTTATCTAAAATTCAAATTTATCTAGACACCTTGTACCGTTATTTGCTAAACCTGGAAATGCTAGGTTAGGGACCTACTTCCCCTTCCCAGCACATAACACCAGCATGTCCAAGGGTCAGAGGCTGGTGACAGAATGCTTCTTCCTCCCAGAGGCAAAATGGTGGGAAGCAGATCACCAGCCTCTCCCTCTTCATCCTTTGATGTAGAAAGTTCTTATACCACCCGAGTCCTAGAAAACAGCTATTTTTGCTTGCTCAGTGCTCCTTCCCTGCCCTAGTATATTGGAATTCCTCTCTTTAACAAAATAAACTGTCTTTTCTGGATTCCTGAGGAACATGCACAGCCATATCAAACTGCAAAACGATTTTAAAACATGTGAAATTCCAGTTTGCTTTCTCAGCAGAACAATAACACCCCTTCTCTCTTCCATTATATGTATACACATCTGCATTTATATATATAAAGTTGTATGTATACTTATATTCAGATATTCATATATCTTTTACTAGAAATTATACTTTCAATGCAAATCAGGAAAATGCTAATTTTCATGCACAAATTTACTGGGTATCTACTTTATGCCCAGCATGGGTGAGGTTTTAGGAAATGGAGATAGGACAGATGTATTCTGTGTCATAGAACTTAACAGTGTCACAGAAGTGGGTCAGACAATTTACAAACTTTACTATAATGTATGATTAATAATAGGATGGGGAAGTACAAGGTATTTTTGGTTAGAAAATAATTTGGACCTTCTTGTATGATTAAAATACATTTTTGACTAGCAGTTAATGAGTCTCCAAACAGTTCTTTGTGCCCCTAGGAAGAATTCTCTATATTAAGGCAGCAAACATTTGGAATGCAGGTCAATATCTGACAGTCACGGGGCCTTATTTAGGTGCTTATGTTTGAACTGCAACTCAGCTATTAGATTACTAATAAAATTATTTTAGGAATTAAGACAAATACAGTAACAGCTTACTTTCTTCTTTGTAATCTAGCAAAAGAAAAACAGATTGAGGAGTGAGAATCCAGCTAGGATTTTGAAGAGAGCACTTAAATTAAAAAGCCCAAGTTAGGCTACAGGGCTTCTGTGATGAAGTGTATGTGTGTATGTGTGTGGCTGTCAGATAAAGAGCTGCCTGGGGGTTTTAGGGTGCTAATATTATTTACTTTCCTTCATAGACTTAGTCTTGTTGGCACTATAGTGAAGTAAAACATACCTATAACTAGAGTTCTGAATAGTGTTTGGTATATTCATAGAGAATTCATTGAAGTTAGTCTTACATTAGCATGTAACTTTGAATCACTCTCCGAGAATCTTTTTTATATTTTAACCAATAAAAGAATTTTGACTGGTGAAAGTTGAGTCAGATTAATAGGTACAATTCCAATCATCTCTTCCCAGTTCTTGTTGAAAAGAAACTAGAACGTTTACAAAAATAAATGTAATGTAACTTAGTTTCTTAGTTAATATTCTTGTTAAGCTGAAACATTTTTACATCACTTTCCATTATTTTAAAGTTATCTTGCAAACTGTAAAAATATCATTATCACAAAATAAATTTATTTCTTTATTCTTGTCCCTAAACATACCACTCCTATACCAGTACAAAATTATCTCCACAAGGCGGCTTTTAATTTCAAAATTAGGAAGATCCAATTCACTTGATATAAGTTTTTAAAATACCTATTAATTGAAAAGTACTAAAATTCTTTTACACACACACACAGTATACTTAAAATAAAAGCTTATTACAAGGAAACCACAATCTGCGGGGATGAAAAAGAGCTTTTTCCTGAGTGTGCATTATTCAAAAGTATTCCATAAGAGCAGAAATATATTTTTTGTCTGTTTTGATCCCTGCTTTATCCCCAGGATGTACAGTAGTGACTAGTGACTAGGCAGTCAGTAAATACTTGTTGAATGATTTCTTAAGTAAAAAAAAAAAAAAAAAAAAAAAGATGTAGACAGAAGGTAAGTGGCCTCTCCTTCTTTCCCTCCCTTGCTCTCTGTTTCATCTCTGTACTCAATAAATATTGAGTAACTACTGTATATCAGTGTGTGTCCTACACTCTAGAGAGATGGCAGAAAAGTTGACAAACATCATCTCTGGCCTCTGGAACATCAACTAGTTTTAAATTAGTTTGTGCATTAGATAATGATGTGTCTTTGAGATTTAGGTCTCTGGCAATCTGGAGGTAAGAAGGTGGATGGCACATAAATACATCCCAAGCCCAGAGTGAGCTTCCATAATGTTAGTACCATTTCATGGGCACTGCCAGTGACAACTGTGTGAACAAGAAACAGAGAGAGATATAAGACCATTCAGTATTAGTCATTAAATATACTTGTGGCAATCAGTGAACAAAAAAGTGTTTTCATGTTTGCAAAGATATAAAAATGATTTTCATTACATGCAACCTTTTATTTTTCCCAATGCCAAAAATTGTTTTTACCTATTTATTGTTTCCATGTTGTACACAAATCAGTTCTCATGTTGACCTCAATTCACCTGCCAAACCATCCCCCCAGCTCCTCGAGCTAAAGGCATTGTATCCCCTAAAGGTTCTACTGACTTTTCCCTGCACATAGGCCTTGCTAAATCTTCTCAAGTTTTATTGTGTAACATTCCCATGCATAAGATATATGTACACATGTGTGTGTGTGTGTCTTGTAGCATAGCAATCAAATGAGCACTGTTCCTCCTTCTCTCCCCGGGGACATGTGCATTGCCTCTGTGTGTTGCTTTCCCATTTCTGCATTTCAGTTTTGGTTCATTCTCGCTCTCCCTGCCTGGACTGCCTCCTTTTGCTCCTCTATTCTCAAGACTTCACCTTTCAAAGCTCTGGTCAGGTACTATCTCCTGCATGAAGCTTTTCTTCATGAAGTGCATAATTCCCCCTCCCCTGAGTCTTTATAGCACTTTATAGTGGGGCATTCTGTTCTTTGGGCACTTCAGTATATGCTGCTTTTGTCATGTGTTACTTCTGTGCTTTGTCCACCAATTAGACAGTGAAAGCTCCATGGGTAAGGACTTTCCTTCTCCCATGGTGTGTGCACTAGCATTACACTTAACAGGTGCTAGACCATTGCCACTACCCTAGATGGAGTATTTTGTTGTCAAGATAAATAGTGTAGTAGATAGACCCACACATGGGTTTTCAAAACCTATGCTTAATTCTAGATCTATGATCCTTACTAGGTGTGACCTTAGGCAGTATCATTAACCTCTCTGATAATTTTTTCTTTTTTTCTTTCTTTCTTTTTTTTTTTTTAAAGATTTTATTCATCCTTTTCAGAGAGAAGGGCAGGGAGGGAGAAAGGAAGGGAGAGAGGCATCCATGTATGGTTCCACCTGCCTCCAGCTATAGACCTAGCTGGAGACCTGGCTTGCAACCTGGTTATGTGCCCTGACTGGGAATTGAACCAGCAACCCTTGGATTCGTAGGCCGGTGCCAATCCACTGAACCACACCAGCCAGGGCATCTAATAATTTCCTGATTACACACACACACACGCACAGACACACACATTGGTTTTTAATGTTTGTTCATTTGACTTAAGTATGGCGTATCCATGTTTCGCAGTATATTCAAGATTTTATTGGTGACATAGAGAAACACTGGCTGTGACATATGGAGCAGCCTTGAGCTCCTGGGCAGGCATTTTTCATCTAATCATATCTTTATAATTTTTGAATTATGGAGCTCATATTCTCTAATCACCTTGGGGTGCTAGGGATCTTCATTTCACTTTAATTGAACCACATAATTCGAATAATTAATAAGTTGAGAAAATTGAATAGGAGGCCTGGTTCAGTCTTTGGAGTTTCCAACCAGGAGACCAAAAACAACAGGGACGGAATTTTAAGGAAAAGACTGAGATTAACTACTCATTATGAGAAATGTGGTCTGAAGATAGATGACTCCCATGCGTTACATTCGTTATATAAAACGTCATTGCATTAAGAAATAAAATCCCCTGTACAACATTTGAAGCAGAGAATGTGTTTACATATCCACAAGTGATCATTAATATCATTCAGAAAGTTTCATTAGCAATTCAGAATCTTTGAGCTGAAATGGACGATAGATTCTTACCCATCACATCAGTTTTCGGGGGAAGAAATCAAGGCCCAGGACGGTTCTGTGACTTGTCCACCGTTACAGGCCTGGCTAATGCTGAGCTGGACTGAATTCCAATTGTTCTGAATTGGAGCCCTGAGTCCTTTCCATGCTGCCTTTGGATTTCTGGTGTTTTTTTGTTTGTTTGTTTGTTTGTTTTTAATATAGCTTTTTCAAACTTTTTAAAGTTACTAAATCTGTTATATGAATGACAATTGTGTAAACCAGCTATACTGGGAGAGGTTTGAGGGGTGGGAACCTAATCACCTTTTCTATCCTAAGTAGCAGCAGCTAAGACACTTCATATAAACCAGGCCTCTGCAGAAAGGGAAAAAAATGTCTGGTGTTGTGAGTGTGTGTGTGTGTGTGTGTGTGTTCGTGCTTGTGTGTGTGTGTGTTAGATTAAACATACAAGTGAAATCGTACAGTATTTATCTTTGTCTGCTTACTTCACTTAGTGTAATGCCTTTAAGGTCCATCCATGTTGTTGCAAATGCATATTCTTAAAATCACATTAGCATATTAGGGCTGATAGATAAAAAGTTTTTTCCAATATCTAGGTAAATTTGGTCACTTAGGAAAATAAAACAAGATACTGACACGGTATGATATGGTATGGTGTGGTATGTGTTTTCTCCATACATTTATGCCAGCACATCTCATTTGTTTTTAAACACTTCTAATGCCACATTTTCAGATTCTCATTACTTAGGGCAAATTGTGTGCATATTAGCAATATTTTTCAATGGCAATTAAAACTCAGAAGGAGTATCTATGGTAACCAACAGGCTGGAAGGTCTATTTAACTTTCATTATGTGTTGCTACCAGGCCTTCTCCACAAAATAAATTGTAGCATTTTTATGAACTGGAAAGTGCAGTCTTTACTTTCTGCCTGACAGAGCTGTTTCTGGATATGCTGCTACTACATGTTATCCTGTCAACTCCATCTTTCCAGGTAGACGCTGTTTGTATTTGAAGCCACTGGGAGCTGGAAGTCAGCACACACTCTCCAGGTGCACCAGCTGTGCATGAATATCTAATCGTTACAATTCTCTGAGTTGAAGCCTCATACCCAGGTGCCCCTTCAGATGACAGAAGAAAGCACTCAGCATTATGAAAAGACAATGTTGCTGTGCCAGTCTGTCACTGCTCTTTCTTTTTACGTCTCTTTCAAATCTTTCTTTGGTTAAATAATCCTTACTTGAGACCAGTGTATCATATTAACTGACAGCTTTATATTGTAAAGCAGGAAGAAATGAACAAAAATAATACTAGACTATTTTAGAGAACAGATGATGAAAATTAGCCACACAATATACTATTTTCAATTTTGGAAAGCAGTGAGATTTATTATCCTTCCGTTCAAAGAGCATTTACTGAATGCCAAGTGTGCATCATTTACTGAACTAAGCCCTGAGGAATCTGAAGTTATATTTAGTAGGAGCCTAGAGAGAAGGAGATACACATAATTAAAATATTCACACTTAGCCCTGGCTGGTGGTTCAGTGGATTGGCTTTGGCCTGCGAACCCAAAGGTCACTGGTTCCATTCCCAGCCAGGGCACATAACCAGGTTGCACGCCAGGTCCGTAGCTGGAGGCAGGTGAAAGGCAACCATACCTTGATGTTTCTCTCCCTTTTTTCCTCCCTCCCTTCCCTTCTCTCTGAAAATAATGAATAAAATATTTAGAAAAAATGCACCTGATCATGGCTGGGGCTATCGCAGCACACACAGGTGTTGTGAATACCAGCAGAGCCTTGGGAAGATAAGAGCGTTTCAGAGGGAAGCTAGTATTTGAATAGGAGCTTAAATTGTGAAAAATGCTTTGCCATAACCAAGACCACAGTCATTTTTCAAGGCTAAGATGGAACAAAGAAGTGCTGCGGCCTTTGAGGGCCTCCAGGAGCAGCCTGGAGGCTAAGAGGGTTGAAGACACACCCTAGGGGAACAGGAGATGTGGACATAGCACATGTTTGGGGCTCTGGGGTCAGCATGTAGATGTACTTTCAGGGAGTGAAATAAATAACCTGACATAAAAAGTTGCTGGAAACACTCCAAGTCTCCATCCATGGATGAATGGATAAACAAAATACTGTATGTACACACAATAGACTATTATTACGCCTTAAAAGGAAAGGAAATCCTCACTAAAATGGGTTTTTCAATCAATTCTAATGTGGGCAGGGATGTTTCCCACACCCCCAGCCAATTCTCTGTCACCAGCAGGGTACCCTACAACTCAACTCTGTTCTGACACTATCTACTAAGACATAGCCTCAAATTTCACAGACGAAGAGCTCAGTATCATAAGACTGTCCTCCACTTCTGATGCCAATCCTAAACCCAGACTGTTATGGTGTCTCCGACCCACTGGCTACAGGTTAGAGGTTCCCACAATCCCCTCTTTGGGTTTGATTAATTTGTTAGAGTGACTCATAGAACTCAGGAAATCTGTTTACTCACTCGATTACTGGTTTTCAACAAAGGATATTAAAGCACATGGATCAACTGCTAGATGAAGAGAAACATCGGGCAGAGTATGGAGACAGTGTCTGGCTCTTCCATACCTCTTCTCAGAGCATAACATCCTCTCTGCTCCTCCACCAACCTGGAACTCTCCGAGCCCTGTCCTTACAGGTTTTTATGGAGGTTTCTTTGTATAAGCATGGTTGATTAAAACACTGGCCATTGGTGATTGAACTTAATATCCAACCCTTTCCATTCCCTGGAGGTCAGGTGGAGTGGAACTCAAAGTTCCAGTCCTGTAATCAATCACTGGTTGGTTCCTCTGGTGACCAGCTCCACCCTTAGGTGACCTGGGGCCAGTGTGAAAGTTACTTTGTTAACATAACAAAAGGTACCTTTGTCCCTTTCAACGCTTAGGCAATTTCAATGGTTTTAGGAGCTATGTTTCAGGAGCAAGATAAAGTTCTGTGTCCTCCAACAGCCTTACCCAGCATTCCCCTAATGGCTTAAGAGGTTTGGTTATTTTCTTTGTGGTATAAATATTCAAGAGTTAGCCCACTTTCTATCAAAATTCAAGAAAGCCTTTTGTTCTCTCATATAAGTTCAAACATCCCCTCTGACTCTGGGCTGCTCTGTCCACTTCCGGATCTTTTGTTCCAATCTAAAGTCAGCAGTGTAATATGTCCTATTAAAATAAACGACTGCTGGTCATTTCCTATTATGTCATCCACCAACTCTGCTACAATGGAGTGCTTTATTCTTGTTCTGTTTAGTCTTTTTTTCTTTTACTTGAAGAGGAGAACAGAACAAACAAAAAGTCTTTTGAACTTTTGAAGGAAGGCATAGAAAACAAAACCTCTGATGAGAAACCCACTCAAGTGTTCATAGACTTTGTTCATTTGTCAGACGTTTGTTGAGCACCAAGTAAACACTAGGCCGGGGGTCCCAGCCGGGAACAAGTCCTAAGTTGCTACCCTCCCAGGGCTCCCCAGAAACAGCCTGCACCGAGGACTATGTGAAAGTGATGAACTGGGGGGGAGTAGTTAAGACATTCCAAAGTAAATAAATGTCACCTCAGGGACATGAGTAAGAAACCTACAAAGTTCATCCACATTTTCAGATTGTAGTACAGGTTACAAAAACAATTAAGAATAAGTTACATAACGGAGTAGGGACAACTTGAGCTTGGTTAATCAGGACTGACTTGAAAATGCAAATGCTTGTCACGAATTTTCCTTAAATAGGAAGAGGCTATTGTCTTTTGCTCTGGTGGGTGAGTGGGTCACCGGTGGGTTCTGACACATAGCACCAGCACAACACCAGTCTCCCTGGCAGAGGATGGGGGTGTTTCCAGACTCGAGTCACCTTGGGAGGAACTCTGTGGCAGTTCCCAGGCTTTGCTCCCACACCATTTCTCACCCTTCGGGGCCACAGTGCCTACACTGGAAACTGCTTGTTTCCTGTTTAGGCTCTTTTCTCTTTTCTTTCCTTCTTCTTCTTTTTTTTTTAAGATTTTATTTATTATTTTTAGAGAGAGGGGAAGAAAGGGAGAGAAACATTAATGTATGGTTGCCTTTCAGTTGCCTCCAGGTACAGACCTGGCTGGAGACCTGGCTTGCAACCTGGTTATGCGCCCTGGCTGGGAATTGAACCAGCAGCCTTTGGGTTCCCAGGCCGTTGCTCAATCCACTGAGCCACACCAGCCCGGGTAGCCTCTTTTCTGATGGCTGTTCAGGAATGCCTTGTGATTTCCCAGCCCACGTTTTCATTTTGAACATGCTCTATCTAGTTAGAAAATTAGCTTTTATTTCCCATGTGTTCCAAGAATTTTTTTATGTTAGTGATAAGGAAGCCAATCTAATTACAGCCTGGACATAATCACAGTGTTTCAATTGAACATTTTAGGGCTGCGCTAAACTTCTGGCTTTCATGTTTTTAGCATGATAGGCTCTAATGCTTTCATGGCATTTGATATGAGACACCTACCAAATTTATCTGTAACAACTGTTTTTATCCTCAGGAATATGTCAAAATGTTCTAACTCTGTTCCTGTCTGTAAGCTTCATAAGCTACGCAGCAACTATGATCTGAAGTTGGTGCATAAATATATACTATCCTCTGGCCATTATACATGAAGTATACACACACACACACACACACACACACACACACACACACACACCTGCACATAGATTATATTCCACATGTGGAATTGTTTGCTTAACCTGCCTCTATTTCTATTCCCAGGTATCTCAAGGCTCCTTCCATCCCAACCTTTTGACTTTTCTCCTTAGTGTAGCCTGTGCTTGTTCCTTAGACCTGATGCTTGAGGTGCCACCCTCCCATCTAACTGTATCTCACACCTACCCTCATATTTCAGTGCTTTCTGTCTGCAGAGGAAAACCAGCCTCACCTGGCAGTCTGTGTGTGTGTGCATATGTGTGTGTGGTGGGGCTGCTGCCTCTGCTGGATAAGGCTTCAGGGAATAATATTTGGCAACATAGGTGAAAATGTATGTTTCCCTGATTTAAATACACTATCTGCATGACTTCCATATTTGTAAAAGACTAATTAAAAAACAATTATTTGCCCTGGCTGGTGGCACAGTGGATGGGGCGCTGGCCTGAGAACCTGGGAGTTGTTGGTTCGATTCCCCAGCCATGGTGTATGACTGGGTTGCAGGCCAGGTCTCCAGCAGGGTCTGTGGCCGGAGGCAGATGAAGGGCAACCATGCATTGATGTCTCTCCCCCTCTGCCTCTCTCCCTGCTCCTCTCTCTAAAAATAATAAAATTAAAAATGTATTAAAAATCAATTATTCTTATTCAAAAAGTAGTTTTTCACTCCTGAAAAAATTCATCATAAACTTTTCCTCATCATTTTAAGCATAATTTGATTAACAAAAATTTATTTTATATACAAGTTTCAGAAGTACACTGTGTGAAATTACATTTCTGTTATCACATCCTTCAAAAATTATTATTTTATTTGGGCTGAGTGATGAATGATAACTGTCTTGGTATATGTAGAGCAGTTAAATCTATATTACACCAAATAAAATGTTTACTTATTTTTTAAGGTGGAATAAATGAATAATCTCTGCTTTCATCTAAAATGAAAATTCTGGGATGAAGTGGAGGGTTATATCTAGTGGTTCAGTGTGTTTGGGGATAATTAATTAGAATAAACTCTACTTTTTTTTTTGTAAGTCCATTAAGAAAAAAAAATGTTTTAAAATAAACTACGGATAACCATAAAAATGTTTTAAAATAAACCACAAATAACTATGCATGGATTGGAGCTGGAACAGACAACCAGCTCTAGAGTTCTTTTTTTTTTTTTTTTCTTTTAAATTTTATTGTTGTTGTAATACATCCATCCCCTTTTTGCTCCCCTCTGTTCCCCTCCCCACCCACCCATTCCCCCCAAAGTCAATCCCACTTGTTGTTCATGTCCATGGTTCCTTTATACTAGGTTCTTGTCTAAACTCTACTTTTGTGTAAAAGGATGATCCACAATCAATATGACATATTTTTTGAGTTATAAAGAGCAGTGGTGGGGAAGTTTGTATTAATCTAACCTCTTTCTTCCTTTCTTTCTAACATCCATGTATTTATTATATTCTAAATTTTTAAAAATTAAAGTATAGTTGATGTATAATATTATATTAGCTTCAGGTGTACAGCATAGTGATTCAATATCTATGTATCTTCTGATGTTATTATCACAGTCAGTTTAGTAACCACCTATCATTATGCAAAATTATGTAATATTATTGACTATATTTCCTGTGCTGTACATTATACTTTTGCGAGATTGGTGATGAATGCTTGGTGGTGTCTCATTCACCACAATAACCTTACTTACCACATAAATAAAATGTAATATTTTCTGTCATTATCTGGAAGTGCTTAGGAGTTACACACTTAGAAGAAACAACTTTTGAGTTGTTTCGGCTTTCGGGAATCCCTGGAGTTCTTGTTTCCTCAGAAGATAAATCAATAGTGACTTGCTTCTTCCCTTCAGGAATGGGATTCTGGTGTAATAACCAAAGAAAATGATCTCATGGGAAATATATGTATATAAGCCAACATAGAATGCTTCACTTATTGGTAACCCATTTAAACCAGTGACAAACATGTAACATAGGCGCAGAGAGCATTGTCTTAAATTGCAGCCTATGTCCCCCAAGGCCCAATTTCTGATGTACTTCCCAATGCGTTATGATTTTTCCCATCTGTTTTCTCCAGGGTCAAACCCCCTTTAGGATGTACTCCAGCTGGGGTAAGACTCAGGAGCCGCAGCTGCCTCAGCTCCCACCGCAGCTTTGACAGTAGGTATCCACCAGCTGTTTTCACTCAGCATCCTGGAAGCCCTCCTTCTCCACCGCTGTCCTTCCCAGGTAGCTCCACCGCCCTGAACACCACAGTCTCCTGTCTCCTCACTGTGGGCAGTGCATTTTGAATGAAGTGTTTGCTCCAGAAAACCCTGAGATAACGGCCTTACTCTACACTGCCTTCTGTTCGCCCTACAACTGGCAAAGAACCAGGGGAACTTCCCTTAGGTTTTCTTTTTAGTCAGAAAAGGAAGTGTGGAGAGCCTGATTCAACTGCATAATATTTATCTCCTAATCACTGCCAGAATTTACTTCTGTTTCCACACGACTCGGCTGATGCTTGCTTTCCACCCAAGGTACTCCTTCCCTTTCCAGGGAAACTCGTTGGTTTAGAATGTCCTAGTCTTTGATTTGTGACTGTGAAATCCTTTATTGATTGGACAAAGCTTTTGTTTGTAAAACAGTTACCACTTAGACCATTTGAAAATATAAACAGTATATGAGAAAGAGCAGCCACGTTGAAAAGAAGTACAAGTGTATACATTTCTCTATGGTTGTATCATCTATCATGTTCTCCCTACATGCCTCTCTCAATGCGTGACCTTCCTTTTCAATTACTGAAAAACATCTTGTCCAGTAGACACCAGCTTTGTTTTGTTCCAGTCCCTGAAACTATTTATATGCATCCTGTCTTTTTTTTTTTTCCTTGTAGCAGGAGAGTAAGAAACCACCATCTTTGTTTATAAGGTTAACACTCACTGGTTCCCACATCTGAATCATTTAACCACCATCTTTGTTTATAAGGTTAACACTTAGCTGGATCCCACGCCTAAATAATTTATTTATCAATTACTTGTAAGGCGCCTGGGATGTGCCAGGCATTTGCTGGGAAGCGGAGGACAAATGGCACAAGTCAGGGTGGTCCCCACTCTCAATGGGACTCCTGGCTTTGCTCGGCAAATTATTCTCCCAATCATCACACCCACACCAGTGTTTCCATTTCCACGTCCTTTTTAACCCCTTCTCCCCTCTCTGCCTTAAAATTTTTCCAATTAAAAAAAATTTTTTTTTTGCTCATTCCTGATGTCCCATTTAGCAATTACCCAATTTCTCTTCATTTTCTTCCTGTCTGCTCAGTCATTCCTCCTTCAGCGGTTTTCAGAAACTTGTTTAATCCAGTATTAGATATTTTTTTGATGAAGCTTGCCTATTCACCAGGATCAAAAAAAGAAGAAAAAAGAAAGAAAGAAAAGAAAAGAATCTGTTACAACATCAATTCCTGAGTCCACTTTGGAAGTTTCCAGCACAATATGTGTGGGCTGGAACCAGAGACTCTTTTAATAAGCCATATAACATCTGGCAAATTGGTTAGCAGTGGGCTACACAACTTGAAGCTCTATTTTTCCATCTGTCCGTTTTACATAGCGTGGGCATGCCTTGTGCTACACTCTCCCAGCCCTACTCTTCTCCCCTTCGTGGCTGTCTTCTAGAGAGCCCTTCCAGCAACCATCCAAATATTAAGGTCCCTGCTTCATGACCCAATCATTGGCTCATATCCAGAACTTGATCTTTGTTATCTTATTTCCTAGACTTCACTTCTGCTTTTTGCCTCTATGTTTCACCATCATTCAAATTCAACCTATTCAAATGAACTCATCAATTACGGCATCCCCAGGCTGGCTTCCTTTCTTGGTTTCTATTTATGACTACCATTTTCTCATTCATCTGGGCTTCAAATATCAGTGTCACCCTTGATTCCTGCCTCTTTTCTGCCTTCTGGCCAACAAAATACAGTCCTGCTAATTCTCTCTGCTTAGTCTCTTGTATCTCTTTTTCATACTGTTTTATTGCCCTTGCAACTGTTAAAAGTCCTTTTTGCTTCTCATCGGAACTGCTGTCTGTCTTATCTTCTTGATTTCATACTCTCCAGACACTCAGATTTATCCCATGCTATCTTCCTGCTCCATTTTCACCAGGGTGCCCACACTCTGATTTAAAAAGAGAAAGCTCTCTATCTAGGGGATACTCACATGCTATGACCAACAAATATGCTTCTCAAAGGCAAGCTGCATGGCAAGCTGTTGGGCAAAGTAGTTTCTAGTGCTGGACATGACCAACACCATCTTAGGAAACAAGTTGCTGTCAGTGACCACTGGTTCACCCCTGGAGGGCTGGGCTGGTATCCCCCAAAAAGAATGTTCTTACAGATAGATAAGTGGGCCTGTTAAGTTGTTTATTGTGTTGGGATATATAGTTCTTAACAACTATGTGCCACATGGCTACAAGCCACCTGTGTTCCTACAGGTTGTGGACACAGTGCCTCAGCCCCTTTCAGGTGTGGAGACTTAAAATTCCCCCATCTTGCTGTTGCTGAACACTCTGCTTCTGCCTGTAAGTTTCCTTAATAAGCTCTGTGTTTAATCTTGGAGTTGTTTGCCCCTTTCTTTGGTATCTCCACTCTGTCCTTTTGTGGAGGTCAATTATGGTGTAACTTGGGAAACTTTCCAAGAAGAGTCCAATTGTCATGAGAAGGATGATGTGAAGGTATGTTATGTCCTCAGAGCAGGGACTTGAATTACAGAATTGGGCTGTCCAATAGTATGAAGGGAAGTTAGCTGGACACACTGTCTTTAAAAAAAATACATGTAATGCTCAGATGAGGCTTATGTTCTTGCCCCAGGACTCTATCTTTCTGGATTGTGTTCAGGCAGACACTGTTAACATTCTCTGTGATCTTCATTTTCTTATGCCTCCCTGGCTCCCACCTTTCATAAGCTGCCCTTTGAAGACATTGGCACATCCATTCAGTCACCATTAAACTGGCTGACCTGGGAACTAACTTCTCGTTTATGTTAACATTACATATTTTTGTTTTGACCCACTACACATTGCTTGTAAATTTAATTTTTTGAGTGGTGGCCTGATTCTTTGTATTTCTAAATTCTAGTAGTAGATAGTATCCAAATAGCTTCCTTTTATCAAGAATAATTATATAATAATATTAATAGTTAGGAAGAAATTACTAAATCCCATGCCTAATGTGATTATTACCTGTGTGCATTCTCTTACTATGCATTTTATGTCATTATAATTATAGTATAATATCCATTGATGATGCGCTTCCCTTCATTTCAGCTTTTCCAAAGAAATACAGTAAAAAGCTGAAAATATAAACTAAGAGGCTAGAAAACATTAAGGAGACAAAAGCTGAGAAGTAGGAGGTTTATCAGGGAAGATATAATGAGGCGATAACAGTGAATTAAATTGTGCATGACTGGTGCCACTGAAGTGGTTGGCAAATCCTTTCCACAAAAACAATTTATGAAACTGGACTAAACTGTCAAAACCATTTTTGGCTCAGGAAATCGGTCAAAAGCAGACAATACATTGAGATGCATTTATTGATTAAAATTACACAATTTCTAAACTTCCTGCCTGAAAAGTAAGAGTCTGTAGTGCTCTTGTCTCAGGACACTGCCTTCTCCCACTATCCCTCCATCTCTGTAGGTGTGGTGGTTGCACCGGGATTGGGCTGACCACGGACACCAGCTGCTCCACTGGTAGTGGCTGATTGATTGCACATGAGGTGAGAAAAATCCACATTCACTGGTATTGCCAGTAAAAGTAGTAAGCTTGGTAAGAAATGAACAGGGCAGACTTGAGGTTGCAGTCCCAGCTGAGGGAGCTGCAGACTAGAAGATTCTCCAGAAATTTCACAGAAGATTTTAAAATTCAAACAGCCATACAAATGGTAGGTAAGCTTTCCTTACTTCCTGGCTGACGATGAGGTGGCCTTCCCGTGCAAGAGTGAGTCTAGAGGATGCAAGCTCTCCCACACACTTCGCTCACTGGAAGGCTGTGTGCCTGCTCTGGGAAGACATGAGAAGCCCAGAAAGTAGAAGCCCACAGACTTGAAAATGCCTGAACTTTGAATGTTTCTAAACTATACATGGGCCTGTT
The DNA here is from genome assembly GCA_004026585.1 of Noctilio leporinus. Taxonomy (NCBI): domain Eukaryota; kingdom Metazoa; phylum Chordata; class Mammalia; order Chiroptera; family Noctilionidae; genus Noctilio; species Noctilio leporinus. The sequence continues at coordinate 29,929 of PVIW01000039.1, read as the reverse complement.
GGCACAAGGTAGAAGCCTAATGGGCGTAAGAAGTTTGAACACAGCCTTTAATCATTGGCTGACTACTAAGTCATGCAAACACTGGAAAGTCAGGTTAGAAAGTAAAAATAAGAGTGTAAACAATAATCAGAGACATCAGCAGATGCACATCATGGGGTTACAGACCTGGCAGATTTAGTCCAGAGAACTGCAGAGCAAACCAGCCAAACTAGAAAATAAAATTCCAGCAATGACTCTCTTTGCCCCCTACACATAAATCAGAATTCATACCTAGTACAATATGTTATCTAAAATGTTTAGTATTCAAGAAAATATTATGCAGAGTCACACAGAGAGACAGGAAAGTGTAACCCACACTCAGGGAAGAAAGCCGCATACATTATCTTTGAATGGACCCAGATGTTATATTTCGAAGACCAACATGTCAAAGCAGCTATTATATAGATGTTCAAACAACTAAAAGAAACCATGTTTTAAGGAATTTAAAAATATAAGGCAATGAATATCTCAGCAACTGGAAAAGACAAATAAAGAACAGAAATGAGAAAAGAAGCAAGTAAAAATTCTAGGGCTAAAAGGTATTAATTGAAATTTCAAAATGCACTAAATAGAGTCCACAGCAAAATTAAGATGGCAAAAGGAGGGATCACTGACCTTGCAGATACAGCAATCAAATTTATCCAATTTATTATTTATTTTTCTTGATTTTTCTTGTTGACACTATTGCACATGTTCCCATTTCTCCCCTTTTGCCCCCTCCTAACAGCCTCAATCCCACTTCCCTCTTGGCCATCACCACACTGTTTTCTGTGTCCACGGGTTATACATATCTGTTCTTTTGCTAATGTGTTCATCTTCTTTCACCCAGTGCCCCTTTCTGCCCTTCCCTGTGACAACTGTCAGTCTGTTCCATGTGCCCATACTTCTGTCTCTATTTTGTTCATCAGTTTATTTTGTTCATTAGATTCTGCATGTAACTGATATCATATGGTATTTGTCTTTCTTTGACTGGCTTATTTCACTTAGCATAATAATCTCTGGCCTATTCATGCTGTTGCAAAAATGGTAAGATTTCTTTCATTTTCTATGGCCGTGTAGTATTCCACTGTGCAATGTACCACAGCTTTTTAAATCTACCATCTACTGATGAACACTGTGGCTATTTCCAGATCTTGGCTATTATAAATAATGCTGCTATGAACATAGGGATGCATGTAGTCTTTTTAATTGGTGTTTTGGAATTCTTAGAATATATACCTGAAAGTAATATGGTCATTGGGTCAAAAGGCAATTCAATTTTTAATTTTGTGAGCAAATTCCTTATTGTTTTCCACAGAGGCTGCCCAGTTTGCATTTTCAACAACAGTGCATGAAGGTTCCCTTTTTTCCACATCCTCAGCAGCACTTGTTGTTTGTTGATTTATTGATGATGGCCATTCTGACAGGTGATATCTTATTGTCATTTTAATTTACATCTCTCTTATGGTTAGTGATGTTGAGCATTTTTTCACACATCTATTGGCCATCTGTATGTCCTTTTTGGAGAAGTGCCTATTCAGGTCCTTGGACCATTTTAAAATGGGATTGTTTGTCTTCCCGGGGTTGAGTTGTAAAAGTTCTTTATACTATATTTGGAAAATTAACCACCTATCAGATGTATCATTGGCAAATATGTTTTCTCATCCTGCTGTTTTATTTTGTTGGTTTCTTTTGCTGTGCAAAAGCTTTTTAGTTTGATGTAGCTTTATTTATTTTTTCCTTTGTTTTCCTTGCCCTAGGAAGCATACCAGAAAACATATTGCTATAAAAGATTGCTGCTGCCCTGGCTGATAGCACAGTGGATGAGGCGCCAGCCTGTGAACCCAAAGGTCGCTGGTTCAATTCCCCAGCCAGGCCACATAACCAGGTTGTAAGACAGGTCTCCAGCCAGGTCTGTGGCTGGAGGCAGGTGAAAGACAACCATACGTTGATGTTTCTCAGCCTCTCTCCCTTCCCCTCTTTCTGGAAATAATAAATAAAATCTTTTTAAAAATTTCTGATATTTTACTGCCCACATTTTCTTCTATGATTTTTGTGGACTTACATTTAAATCTTTTATCTGTTTTGAGTTTGTTCTTGTGTATGGTGTAAGTTGGTGGTCTAATTTCATTTTCTTGCATATATCTGCCTAGTTTTCCCAGTCATTTTTTTTTAAATATTTTATTTCATTATTTTTAGAAAGAGGGGAAGGGATAGAGGCAGAGAGGGAGAGAGACATCAATGTATGGTTGCTTTTCATCTGCCTCCAGCCACAGACCTGACTGGAGACCTGGTTTGCAACCTTGTTATGTGTCCTGGCTGGGGAATCGAACCTGCTACCTTTAGGTTTGCAGGCCGGCGCCTTAACCACTGTGCTACCAGCCAGGGCCCCGTCCCAGTCATTTTTGAAGACTGTCTTATCCCATTGCATCTTCTTGCTTCTTTTGTCAAATAATAATTGACCATATGAACATGGATTGATTTCTGGGTTATCTGGTCTGATCCTGATTTAAATGTCTGTATTTATGCCAATATCAAGCTGTTTTTTATTTTTATTTTTATTTTTATTACAGTGGCCTTATAGTATATAGTTTGATATCAGGTAGCATGATTCTTTCAATTTGGTTCTTCCTTCTTAAGATTGTTGAGGCTATTTGGGGTCTTTTTTGGTTGTATATAAATTTTTGGAACACTTGTTCTAGATCTGTGAAATATGTCATTGATATTTTAATAAGAGTTGCATTGACTATAGATTACTTTAGGTAGTATGGACACTTTAATAATGTTAATCCTTCTAATCCATGAACATAGTGTATGCTTCCACTTATTTATAGCTTCCTCAATTTCTTCCTTCAATATCCTGTAGTTTTCTGCATGTAAGTCTTTTACCTCCTTGGTTAAATTTATTCCTAGGTACCTTATTTTTGTTGTCATTGTTATGCAAATGGTGTTGTTTTCTTAATTTCTCTTTCTGATAGTTTATTATTGGCATATAGAAAAGCCATCTATTTTTTTATTTTATTTATTTATTTATTTATTTATTTATTTATTTATTTTTAATTTTATTGTTGTTGTATTACATTCATCCCCTTTTTGCTCCCCTCTGTCCCCTCCCCACCCACCCATTCCCCCCCAAAGTCAATCCCACTTGTTGTCCATGTCCATGGTTCCTTTATACTAGGTTCTTGTCTAAGCTGCTCCCCTTTCTTGCCTCTGCCTCCCCCCTTCCCCCAACCCCTTTCCCCCTGACCACTGAAGGCCTATTCATTGTTTTCATATATTTGGTTCTGTTTTGCTTGTTGTTAATTTTGCTCATTATTGTCCCGTAATGGGTGAGATCATATGATATTTGTTCTTCACTGACTGGCTTATTTCACTAAGCATAATATTCTCCAGTTCCATCCATGTTGTTGCAAAGGGTACAAGTTCCTTCTTTCTTTCTGCTATATACAATTCCATTGTGTAAATGTACCAAAATTTTTTGATCCAATCATCCACTGATGGGCACTTAGGCTGTTTCCAGCACTTGGCTATTGTAAATAGTGCCGCTATGAACATAGGTGTGCATAGGTTCTTATGAATTGGTGTTTCAGGATTCTTTGGGTATAGTCCAAGTAGTGGAATTGCTGGATCAAAAGGCAGTTCCATTTTTAGTTTTTTAAGGAAACCTCATACTGTTTTCCCCAGTGTCTGCACCAGCCTACATTCCCACCAACAGTATATGAGGATTCCCTTTGCCTCACATCCTCGCCAACACTTGTTGTTTGTTGATTTGCTGATGATTGCCATTCTGACGGGTGTGAGGTGGTGTCTTATTGTGGTTTTAATTTGCATCTCTCTGATGCATTTCTGAACATTAATTTCATATCCTGCTACTTTGTTGAATTCATTTATTTGCAACAGTAGCTTTTCATTGGAGTCTTTAGGATTACCTATGTACAATGTCATGTCATCTATGAATAATGACAGTTTCACTTCCTCCTTTCCAATTTGAATGCCTATTATTTCTTCTTTTCTTAATGCTGTGGCTCAGATTTCCAGTATTACATTGAATAAGAGTGCTAAAAGTGAACATCCTTTCTTGTTCCTGTTTTTGCCATTGGGTGTGATGTTGGCTGTGGGTTTGTCATTTATGGACTTTATTGAATTGAGATTTGTTCTCTCTATTTCTACTTTGTTGAGAGTTTTTATCATAAATGGGTGCTGGGTTTTATCAAATGATTTTTCTGCATCTATTAATATGATCATGTGGTTTTTATTCTTCATTTTGTTTCTGTGGTGTATCATATTTATTGATTTGCAGATATTGTACCAACCTTATTTCCCTGTTATAACTCCCTCTTAATCATGATGTATATTTTTTGATGTAGTGCTGTATTTGGTTTGCTAATATTTTGTTGAATATTTTAACATTTATGTTCATCAAAGATATTGGCTTATAATTTTCCTTCTTTGTGGTGCCTTTATCTGGTATTGGAATTGGGATATGGCCTAGAATAAAGCTTGTGACTCTTCCCTCCTCTTGAATTTTTTGGAATAGTTTGAGAAGGAGAGGTATTAGTTCTCAGGATGTTTGGTAAAATTTACTTGTGAAGCTGTGTTGTACAGGACTTGGTTGGGAGTTCTTTAAAATTATTATTATTATTTTTAAAGATTTTATTTATTATTTCCAGAGGGAGAGGGAGAGAAACAGAGAAGGACAGAAACATCAATGTATGGTTGTCTTTCACCTGCCTTCAGCCATGGACCTGGCAAGAGACCTGGCTTGCAACCTGATTATGTGCTCTGGCTGGGAATCGAAACAGCGACCTTTGGGTTCACAGGCCAGTGTCTCTCACTGAGCTAAAATTATTATTAATGCTTCAATCTCACTAGTTGTAATATTTCTATTCAGAATCTCTGATTCTTCCTGATTCAGTTTTGGAAGATTGTATTTTTCTAGGAATTTATCTTTTCTTTTAGATTGTTTGATTTGTTGGCACATGGTTATTCATAATATTTTCTTACAGTTGTTTGCATTTCTTTGGTGTCAGTTGTTACTTCTCCTCTTTTGATTTTATTTATTTGGGTTCTCTCTTTTTTCTAGTTGAGTCTGGTTAGAGGTTTGTCAATTCTATCTTTTCAAAAATCAGCCCTTGGTTTCATTAATCTTTTGTATTGCTGTTTTAGACTCTTATTTATTTATACTTCAGTCTTTATTATTTCATTCCTTCTTCTCACTTTTGACTTTGTTGTTTTTTCTTCCAGTTCATTTCACATAAAGTTAGACTGTTTATTTGAGTTTTTTTATTGTTTCCTGAGGTAGGCCTGTAATACTATAAATTTCTCTCTTAGGATGCTTTCACTGTGCCCTGTAGATTTTGGATTGCTGTATTCTTATTTTCTTTTTTCTTTTTTTAAATGAAAATACCCTTTTATTCTGGGCAAAGCCATAGGATGCAAGCCAAATGGCCATTGCAGCCTTACATAGATATTTGCAAGACCTGTGCCAATGGCCTGTGAGGTGCTTGCGGTTCTGGTATAAACCCAGATATTTGATGCCTCTGTGCCTTTGATAATCTGTCCCCACTGGCCAGGAACACTCATTCTACATTCAGTTTCTTGATTAGTGTGGACTTCTTATTGAATATCACTCAGGTATTGCCTCCTGAAAGCGTCCCTGGACCTCCCACATGGCACTGAACATCTGTGTTCCCATTGCTATCTGTTAGCCCCTTTGTGTCACTCACTGTACTTATTTTCATTTGTTTCAAGGTAACTTTTAATTTTTTCTTTGATCTCATTATCACATTCTTAATCTAACCATTGTTTAGCAACATGACTTTAAATGTTTTCAGTTTGTTTCTTGTGGTTGATTTCCAGTTTCATAACTGGTCAGAAGATGCTTGATTTCTAGTTTCAATTATGGTCAGAAGATGCTTGATATGATTTCAGTGTTTTCAAATTTGTTGAGATATGTTTTGTGTCCTAACATGTTGTCTAGCTTTAAAAAAATGTTGCATCTGTGCTGCTTTGAGGTAAAATGCTGTGAAGATAACAATTAAATTCATCTCACCTGGTGTGTCATTTAAGGCCACCATTTTCTTGTTGATTTTTCTGTCTGCAAGACCTATACATTGAGGTCAATGGGGTATTAAAATCCCCTCCAATGATTATCATTCTCTCCTTTATGTGGACCCTGATTTGCTTTATGAATTTAGGTCATCCAACATTGGAAGTATGAATGTTTACCAGAGTTATACTTTCTTGTTGGATTGCTCCTTTTGTTACTATGTAGTGTCCTTCTTTGTTTAGTACTATAGCCTTTATTTAAAAGTCTATATTGTCAGATTTAGTATTGCTAACCCAGCTTTTTAAAATTTCCTTTTGCAAGAAATATCTTTTTCTATCCCTTTAATTTTAGTCTGTGTGTGACTCTCTTGAAGTCAGCATGTAAATGGATCTTGCCTTCTGCCCATTCAGCTACCCTGTGTCATTTGATTGGAGCATTTAAGGTATTTACATTTAAGTGATTATTGAGAAGTACCTATTTATTGTCATTTTATTCTTTTAATTCTGTTTTTGTTTGTTGATTTGTTTTCTCCTTCTCCTTCTCTTTCTCCTCCTCCCTTTTCTTCTCCTCTTTCTTCTTCATCCTCATCATTTTGGAAGCTCTTTATTTTCCCTTCAATTTTAAATATAGCCTTGCAGGGTAAAGTAGTCTTGGTTGTAGGTCTTTGCTTTCCATCACTCTGATTATTTCATACCAATTCCTTCTGGTCTGAAATGTTTCTGTTGAGAAGTCAACTTACAGTCTTATGAAAGTTTTCTTGTAGGTAATTAACTGCTTCCCTCTTGCTGCTTTTAAACTTCTCTCTTTGTCTTTAACCTTTGCCATTTTTATTATGATGTGTCTTGGTGAAGGACTCATTGGGTTCATCTTGTTTGGGACTCTCTGTGCTTTCTGAATTTGTGTGTATTTTTCCTTTCCTAGGTTAGGGAAGAATTTGGTCATTATAGGTTCTCAATCCATTGTTGTATACCTTCTTCTTCTGGCGCCCCTATGCTGCAAATGCTTTTACATTATATATTGTCTCATAGTCCCCATAAACTAGCCTTATTTTTTCTAATTACTTTTTCTGCTCCATTTGGGTGTTTATTTTTTCTACCTTATCTTCCAAAGTACTGATTCAATCTGCTGCTTCATTCAACTTAAAAAAAAATTGTTTTTTCAATGTATTCTTGATATCATGTATGGTATTCTTCATTTCTGACTGGTTCTTTTTATAACTTTTATGTTCTATTGGATGCTGTTGAGCATCCTTACAAGCATTACCTTGTACAATGTATCTGATAAGTTGCTAGCCTACATTTCACTGAGTTCTTTTTGTAGAAATTCCTTCTGTTCTTTTTCATTTGGTGTTTGTTTCTTTGTCTCTCCATTTTGGCTGTCTGTTTCTATGTGTTAGATAGAACTCCTATGACTCCTATGACTCTTCATGGGGTAGACTTATGTAGCAAATATCCTGGAGGATCCATTGATCTGAGATGGTTGCTCTAAGAATGTCCCTTGCACAGGTTATATGGGCCCTTCTGCTATAACTGGGTCTTGATTGCTCTTGCCTCTTCATGGGTGGGATTGACCCTCAGGTTGGCTGATTGTGAGGCTCAACCCCAACCATATTTATTTAATTTAAAAAACATAGAAAGGAAAACTTAAGAAAAATTAACAAACTCTTAGAGAGCTGTAGGAGAACATCAAGAATACCAACATATAAATAATAGGAGTTTCAAAAAAATAGGAGAAAGAGGCAGAGATATAGTTAGAGAACTAATGATCAAATCATCCCAAATCTGATCATATATAGCCAAGAGTTCAACAAATAGTAAGAATGGAAGTGAACATCCTTAACCCAATAACAGCACCTATGAAAAACCTACAGTTAATACTATATTTCATCATGAAAGTCAGATGCTTTTCTCTGAAGATCAAAAAGAAGATATGGATGTTTACTATTACCATATTATTCAATATTGTATTGGAAGGACTAGGACACATAATAATAAAAAAGTAGAAGAGAAGGAAGGAGGAAAAAAGAAAGAAAAATAGAGAGAAAAGAAAAAGAAAGAAAAATTGGGGAGAGGAAAGGGAAGGAAGTGCAGGGGCGGGGAGAAAGGAAAAGGGAGGTTGGAAGGAAGGACATCTAGAGTTGAAAGGAATAAGTAAAACTTTATTTTTTAATTTCAGACTATATATCTTGTATAATGAGAATCATAAGGAATTAACAAAAATTACTTTAACTAATAAATGAGTTTAGCAGATTTACAAGATCCAAGGTCAACACACCAAAATCAGTTTTAAAATACTAGAAGCAAACAATACAAAAATGATACCTGGTAAGGAAGATACCATGATCACAAATGTGGTTTTCCCAGGGCAAGGGCATCCATTGCCCTCCAGATGTGCTGACCTTTGTGATTTCCCCAAATGTGGGAAACTTGACTGCATAATTTGTGGTAGTGGGGAGCTGCATCTTCACTCTTCCCTGAAAAAAAATTCCAAAAACAAAATTAAGAAAATAATTTATTCACAATAGCATCAAAAAGAAGAAATATTTAGGGATAAATTGAACAAAAAGAGTAAGACTCGTGTACTGAAAAATCTTACTTAGAAAAATTTAAAAGGTATGGATAAGTAAAGCAATATCTTTTATTTATGGATTGAAAGAAATAATTGAGATGTCACTTCTCCTCAAATTGATTGATTGATTCAAAAGGTCCCTATTAAAATTTTGGCAGACATTTTTGTAGAAATTTATAAGATGGCCCTAAAACCTATATAGAAATGCAAAAGAACTAGAATTGCCAGAACAATTTTGAAAAATAAGAACAAAGTTGGAGCATTTTCACTGTCAACATTCAAAACTTATAATTAAGTAATAAATGATGTGGAATTTGCATAAAGGTAAATATGTAAATATACAAAACTAAATCCAGATTCCAGAAATAAACTATTACACTAAACATCAATTAATTTTTTATAATTAAACTCTTACTTAGGGATAATTATAGATTCACATAGAGCTTTAATAAATAATACAGAGCAATTCAATGTATTTATATTTAGTTTTGCCCAATCATAACATTTTGCAAATATATGGATCATTTGCAAGAGACTGAGCATTCTCATCACTACAAAGTTCCCTCCTGTTGCCTGTTAGTCACACCTATTTCTCTTCCTTCCCTGTCATTCTTGACTTCTGGGAAAGACTAGTATGTTCCCATTTCTATAATTTTGTTATTTTAAGAATGCTATATAAATAAAATGATATAAATACCATTCTGGAATTTAATTTTTTCACTTAGTATAATTCTCTGAAATTTAAACCATATCAGTTTTTCCTTTTTATTGCTGAGTAGTACTCAAGAGAATGAATGTACTAATGATTTGTTTAATCAATCACCTTTTGAAAACATTTAAGTTGTTTCCATTTTTGGCTACTACAAAATAGTTTTCTAAGAACATTTATGTTCAGGTTGTGAATGAGTGAACATAAGTTTTAATTTTTCTGCAATAAATGCCCAGGAGAGAAATTGCTGAGTGTATGGCAATTGCATGTTTAGTTTTTTAAGAAACCAGCAAATTATTTTCCAGAATGACTGTGCCATTTTACAGTCCCACCAGCAATGTATGAGTGATCCAACTTCTTTGCCAATATTTGATGTTGCCAGCATTTTTATTTTAGCCATTCTGAAAGATGTCTAGTGATATCTCATTGTGGTTTTAATTTGTATTTCCCTGCTGGCTATACTAATATACCATATCTTAATTACTATAGCTATGTACCAAGCCTTAATGATGGATAGTTTTATTCATTCTAATTCATTTTATCTCAAGATTATTTTAGCTATTTTGGTGCTGGTCAGTTACTTTTTGGGAAATGGAAAGGTATTTTAATTAGTAAAATTGGCATTTTAACAAATGGGGCAGCAGCAATTGGATATATGTATGCAAAAAAAAAATAACTTAGACTTTGTTCTTATATTATACACAAAATTTACCTTAAAATGGACCCTAGACCTAAATGAAGATCTAAAACTAAAACTTCCAGATGACTCTATAAGAGGAAATTTTTATGGCTTTGGATTAGGCCAATATATATATAAATATATATATATATATATATTTTATCTTAGCTATTATATCAAAAGCTAAATCCATAAACAGGAAAATGGATATGTTGGGCTTCATTATTATAAAGCCTTTTACTCTTTTTAAAGTTCCATGAAGACAATGGAAAGACAAGCCACAGACTGAGAAAATATTTTTATATCATATATCAAACAAGTGATTTATATCTAGAATATATAAAGAAAAATATGTTCGCTCTCACCATTTCAGTAATAGAATGCAATTTTTTGTAAAGGCAAAAGTTCTAAACATGTACTTTACAATAGAAGATATATGAATGGTGGAAAAGCACATGAAAAGATGTTCAATGTCATTTGTTATTAGGGAATTGCACTTTTAAATAACAATGTGATGTCACCACACACCCATACAAATAGCTAAAATAAAAGAGGACTAACAATACCAATATTAGTGAAAATGTGGAAATATTGAACTTTGATATATTTCTGGTGGTCATGGAAAATAAAAAAATAAGTTTGACATATTTCTCAAAATTAAACATAAATTTAGCACACACCCCAGCAATTCCACATCTAGGTATCCACCCAACAGAACTGAAAACAGAAGTCCATAGAAAGTCTTGTACTGATGTTCATAGCAATGTTATTCACAAAAGCCTCAAATTTTAGAAAATCCAAACATCTATCAAAGGTGATTAGGAGAACAAAATGTGGTATATTTATACAATGGAATACTATTTACCAATAAAAAGTAAAGGATAGACCTTGGAAACATTATATGAAGTGAAAGAATCTAGACTCAAGAGACTAAATATTGTGATTTCATTTTTATAAATTTTCCAAAGATAATTCTGCATATAGAGAAAGTCGATCACCTGCTTTTAGGAAAGTTTCATCCTTTTAGGAAAACCAAACTTGAAAAAATAATAGGGAAAAAGAAACCTAATGCTAGTTAGTCCTCAACTCTTCTTACATCTCTCCAAGAATAAGTAGTTACTGAATTCTCTTGCGCAATAGAGGTTATTGCGTTGGGAGAATGGAGCCAGACAGATACAAAAAGAATGTTTTTTCCCCAAAATGAAGTTTCAAAACTGGCATTTCTTATGTAGCAAGCATTTCCTAAAAGTAGCTCACAGTCAGCTCTGCTGAAAAACTGGAATTACCATGTCATTGTTCTTCTCCAATTTGTGACATGTGTAATGGTAATGCAAGGGATTATTTTTGCCTAGATACCTCAACTCTCACAAATAATATTTTTAGACTTGAGTCACAATTGTTTACCCATTAATTACATTGTGTACCTGTGCTTCACTTACTTGCAGTAATCTTGTAACTCTGAAGGAAATGTGATTATATTCTGCCTACATTCATGCAGAGCGCCATTGTATGATCATTAGTTTGAGTCCCTAAGAAGAAATCATCAAAGTCTAGTCAGAAGCAAGAAATTGTAATGCAATTCTTATCTCTCCAGGAATATTCCATATTCTGCTGGTGATGAATGTTACTCTGTTGGCAACAAAATGATTGCTGAAAAGGACAAATGTGGTATTATTTTCTATTTATAAGCATAAAATCAGTCTCTAAGATTGTTTAGCTTATGCCAGCCTTCAGCATTTCCACAGCCAGCCATGAGGTATATGTAATAATCATCTGTGGCTAGTTACTTAAGGGTGACTCTGTTGATGACCCTGTGAGAGACATTCTGTTTTACTAGCCAGGTTGGTGGACTTGGCCAGAACACATGTGACAGAAAACACTTCTGTTACAGTGAATGCACTTCTTTGATACACAGAGCTCATTGAGAGATCAAGTTGCCAGAACTGATGTTCTGTAGAATCGCAAATTGTATCCTGCATTCCAGATTCATTTCTTCCCAGGGTACTTTGGGCAATTGCCTGTGGCTAGGTTTGGCAAAAGAGGTGTCATTAGAACAACACAGGGTGCTTCAATCTTTGAGTGAAGACTTCCTTTTTTTTTGCTGAAACCTAACCAGATTAGTTTCATAATCTATTACATTCTGGAAAGTCATATTCATAGAAATACTCTCCAAAAAAGGAAGCAGCATGCAAGAAGTAAGGATGAAGATGAAGCTATACATGACAGAGGCTCCAATATTGAATATTCTGTATTTAGAGCTACTCAGGCTCTACTTATGGTGATCACCTCAGATTATCATGCACAAAGCAATAAATCTCTCTAGGGCTCAGGTTTGAAAAGCATGGTGGCTTTTCTTTTCTTTAGCACAGATAAGGTATTATACATTAGAGTACTTAGCATAAGAGCTAGCATATAGAAATGCACAATTGTAATAATGTATTTTATTTCCTCTATTAGTATATTAACTCTGTCTTACTGTTTTATTTTTTTTTTCCAGTGGTTGCTGTAGGTTTATAAAAGCACCATTAACATTAACATCTAACTTTGCACATCATGTCACATATGTCATATCACATACGTGTATAGTGTAGTGAATATATGATAGTACATTATACTGTGATTTTACCAATTGTATCCTTTTTGCTTCTTTTGTCATGCATTATACATTGACATATATATCCCATTTTATTATTTTAATAAATTATCTTTAAAAAAGTTGAAAGAAGATAATATTAATTTCTATTTACCCTCATATGTGTATTTATCGTTTCCAGTATTCTTCAGTCTTTGTGACAATCATAATTTCCTTTGGTAGCAATTTCATTTTTGCATTGCAGGTCTGAGGCTGATTAATTCTTTTAGCTCTTTTCTTTCTGATCATGGTTTTATGTTGTCTTCATTGTTGAGGGCTATTTCACTGAACATGGATTTCTAGATTAGCAGATTTTTAAGCTCCATAAATATAGAAAGTTCTGATGTTCATAATTTCTGATGACAAGTCTGTGTAGATTCCCATTTTTACTTTTCTTAAGAAAAATCCCTTTCCCTCTGAACATTTTTCAGATTTTTCGTTTGTTGTGTTTAGTACTTTCACAACAATGTGCCTCAATGTGTTGTTCTTTATCTTTATTCTGCTTAGGATTCCCTAGTTTCTTAAATCTGTAAATTTATGTTTTCACCAAATATATGTGACTCTCATTTCTTCAAATGTATTTCTGCCCAATCTCTCTCTCTCTCTCTCTCTCTCTCTCTCTCTCTCTCTCTCTCTCTCTCTGTCTCTTTTTGAAACTACAATTACACTTAGACTGCTTGCTGTTGCCCCATAGGTCATTGACTCTGTATTTATTTTTCCAATATTTTTTATCTTCATGTTGTAAAAGTTCTTTTGATCTATCATAAATTTAAGCACTTATTTTTGCTGTTTATAATCTGCTGCTAAACTCAAACAGTGAGTTTAAAGGTTATTGAGTTTTGTTTTGTTAGCCAGTTAAATTAATGGTGAATCCTTTTGTCTGGTTAGTCTTCGTTATACTCTTTATTAGAAGAGTCTATTTTGTTCTAGTCTTGTCCTGCTCAAGGATATGGCTAGTTAAAGAGCAAACTCTATTTTGTCTGGACTGGACCTGCAATGTCTCTCAGCACTCTATAACCTCTGCTCTCACCACACAGGTTTTGGCTATAAGGCGTATGACCTTTGCTAGGCTTTCTGGAGTCTTGCCTTGCAGACATAGTTACTCTGCAGATGCATAGTACAACCCTTGGCCAAGGACTCAAGGTTTATGCTGATTTATGGGATGACCCTCTGTGTTTCTTTAATCCTGCTTCTCTAATAACCTGCCCTGCAAATTCTTGCTGTCTCAGCAATCTAGTATTCTGTTCTGTTCCTTTCGGTTCATTGAAACTGCTTTTTCCTTGGGCTCTATTTCCTTGCCTTTGAAGGAGTATGTTCCCAGGCAGAAAACTGAGATTACTGAGATTATTGTGGAACTTGTTTTGTGTGTTTTTTTCCTTCCAAGGATCATAGCTCTGTACTGCCTATATTTTATACCCTGAAAGCAATTGCCTCATACATTTTGTCTAGTTTTATAGTTGTTTTTGGTGGGAAGGCCAGTCTCCTAGTTACCCTATCAAAGATAAAAGTGGAAGTTCTATATTTAACTTTATATTCTGATTCCAGACTATCAAGGGTAAGCTTTAAATATCAAAATGATTTATCCTGACAACTTCTCCTCTAAGCCAATCTCTATTCATTGTGAATGTGCTCAGAATACAAAAGTAAAAAATATCTTAAATGTAGTCGTTTTCCAAGAGCAAACATTGACAAGACAAATACATGAGATATTATAAATATCAAGGCCAGGTTTTAACTATCTTGGTCCATTTTATTTCTTGACTCTTAGATAATTAAGAATGGACTGTTTCAATACTAAATATGATTTTCTATATCAGGGCTTTTATCCAGTGACAGTATCTTTCTCTTTTTATGTTTGATGATAGAATTTTTGTCAGAAGGCAGTTTTAACTTTTTGCTCTTTTAAGAATTATCAAATGAATGCTCTAATACTAACCATATAGGCCATTTAAGAAGACTAGACTTTGTCTTGACCAGAATTAATAAGAATCTTGGATTACAAAACCAATATTTATAGTAGCTAGGCTTAGTACTGGAATACATTGGTTTCCTAGAGGTTTCAATAAAGCTTTGTAACCAGCTGTTCTGGTTAATTGTGCCTTTTTGTGTGTCTGAGAGAGACAGGATGTTGAAGTTTTAATCTCAAGTTTATTTTTGTACCTTGCCAAATACACTAGAATGAAAGGTTGAATTTCATATAAATTCAATGCTTCAGAGTATATTGAATCAAAACATGTTTTTTGTTTTTTTTTAACTATATCACTTGAATTGCAGATTTGCTCGGCTTCTACCTTACTGCACTCTTTCTGTTATAAGGCTTTTAAATTCAAACTCCCTTTGATTCGTTTCTTATATATGCTTTTGGGTCAATTACAAATCTGCCTCACTGCCTGCCTTGTTCTCTGCCAACAAGATAAACAGTGAACAGAGCCTTTTATCTTAGCAGGGCCTCTCCAGATATTGCATTAGAACAACTTGTCTCTCCTCAATGTATTATTTATGGGATTTTAAGTTATTCTTTCACTTTGGGTGTGAAACCAAAACTTTCTCGTGCAATGTAGCAGATGTGGCGATAAGTTCAAGTGATTACTTGCCTTCCAGTGATTTCGTCTGTGACACTTCCTTCAATTAATCACTTTCAGATAAGTTATTTTCTAGCACTAACTAATGAACTTGAGTGTACAGGCCTTTGTGAATGAGGAATATTTTAAACTTGGGTACATTGAAGGAAACATACAACTGTATTGGGCAGAGGCTATATATGATGACAACCAACCACAAAATCAAGTATCATTGTTCCACTTACCAAGATAACCAGCTGACCACAGCTAAACTGCAAATTCCCTTTTGCTTTTGGTGACTGTTCCCTTAGATGACTGATAACCTTTCTGAAAGGTTGTTTATCAAATGCCTCCATCAGAATTATCCCAGGGTTTGACCTGCAGCAAGTCTCTGCCTGGAACATCATTTTAAACAGCATTCAGGGTAAATCCCGTGCACAGAAAAGTTTCAGAATCACTTTTTTGAAGGGAGATATTTTAAAACTCAAACTGGCAAAATATTTACTAGTTAAGTCTATGAGCTGATGCATTCATCTGCCAGATGATTTAGTATTAAATTTTTGGTCTAGAATTTTGCCTGTATACCTATTCTGTGCTTATTGCACTAATGCTTTCTGTAGCCTGGACTAAAGATGGCTCCTCACAGGGTGGGAAAATTGGCATTTCTTATTTCACTTCTATGTCCATTTCAATGAATAAGCCACACCATTTTCCAACCTTCTTAATAGGAGATGATAGTAGCGTCACCTCTATGGTTCAGGTCCTTCTTTTTAAGATCATGAGTTTACTGGACTCATTTATTTTTGTAATTGTAGAAAGTGATCATGGTGCCTCTTCTGAACTGGGAGTGGTGATGACTTCTGGGGTCGGTGTAGCCTTCTGCAGACACTCCTGCTCACCTTAAAAGAATACATTAAATTCTCCATGGATGATCTGATTCTCTGATAGGACTAACAAGAAACCACTCTGGATATCTACCATGCTCCATGCTGCTCCCTGTCTTATTTCCTCAACAGTGCAAGTCCAGATTCCCACAGCAGCCACTTACCTTCTAACTGGTCTCCAGGCTTCTGCTTTTGTTCCCACAACCACTTCTCAACACAGCAGCCAGTGCGATCTTAAAAACATGGTTTCAATAATGTCACTTCCTTGCTCAACACTCGGCAACAGCTGTGCTCTGGTGTATGGACTAGATAACCCTCCCCAGGATAAAAGCACAAGTTTCCCCAAATGTTGAAGGGTTAACAGCTCTTGACTGAGTCCCTCTTACAAATTTTGCTCTAGAGAGTTGCCTCAATGAAGGCCACTCTCGGGTGAGTCTGCATCCACTGATGGTTCATGCAGCAGTGCAGAGCCTGTGTTATCTTGATCATTCTAGCTTCCAAGCTCCCAGTTGCATAGGCTACATCACAGTTCAACTTCTCTCTCTGCCTCATCCTGCTTTTTTTCACTCTTCACTAGATGCCTGAGATCCTTCCCAGAAACTTCCTGCCCATACATGTCCAACTCAGAGTCTGCCCCAGGGATCTCAACCTGCAGACTGGGCCTGCTTGTTTCCAGCCCCATCACCTACTTTTCTCCCCTCCATGCGTTTCATCACAGACACCTTGCTTTTCCCTGGTTCCTCAAACACTCCAAGTCTGTACCTACCCCATGGCTTAAGTACTTCTCTCTGCCTGGAACAAAATCCTTCACCGGAACTCAGCATGATCTGCTTCCTGTCTCTGTCCAAACATCACTTCCTCACAAAGGCCTTTTCTGATGATCCTTCAGAAATACATCCACCCTCCTCACCCCTTCATCAATTTCTTTACCAGGCTTTACTTCATAGCACTTCTCAAGCCAACATTTTGTTACATATTTACTTGTGTTTGATGTTTCTCTTACTTAAACAGAATGCTTCTGAGATCAGTCTTCTTTACTTCTAAAGAGCAGTGCCTACCATGTATTAAGCACTCTAAATATTTTTGATTGGATGAATGAATTAATGAATGACTACATGAATCACTCCCATTGGAGCCAACCCACTCATACAAAATATTAGAGATAAGAATATATATCTATTTTGCTCTCTTCTCTTTAATCTTCAGATCTAATAGCGACTTTTACATATCATTATATGTGCATTTCTGAGCTTTGGCATTTATTAGCTGTGTAACATTTGATAAATTATTTAACCTCAATGCTAGTTTTCTTAACCATAAAATGCAGATAGTAGTGTTATTATGAAGATTAAAGTGATTAGAGTATTGCCTGGAATGTGGTAACTAGTTCATAAGTGTTAATTAGCTGTTTAAAAAATATTATATCCTTTGATTTAAAATTAAAATTTATTTTAAATGTTTAAAAATATCCTATCATAAATATATTTACTTACCTAACTACCTTTTGTTTCATCTTTAGTTTGTTTCCAGGTTGTTTTATTATCATAAATAATGCTGTAATAACATTCTTAGACATAACCTTTTTTTCTGTATATCTGTAATTGTTTCCTTGAACTAATGCCTGTAAATAGAATTATGGCTAAAATCCTACACATTTATCATCTTATTAGGGTGGGTAAACTTCTATAACAAATAAACTTAAGTATAATGGCTCAAATACAGCAAGAGTTTATTTCTTCCGTTGCATAGGAATTGCTAGTCCATCTTCTCTAGCAGTACTAAGCTCCACCATCATCAGAACTCAGTCTCCAGGGTTATCCTATCTGTCTGCTTCCTGCCAGTGCAAGGATAAACAAAGGATGAAGAAGGCACCTCCCTTAAACCCTGTGGCACAGAAATGACATTCCTCCAGCCCCTCCCATCCCACTGGTAAGAGTGAGTCACATGGCCTCACTTTGCTCTTAGGAGAGCTGGGCAACGACCCTGTCTAGCTTAGTCATTCTCCCCTACCTGAGAGGCAGCATGAACTGTTGCAGCACCTGCAGCTGACTCAGCTAAAGCACATTTCAAATACCGTTGATAGGTGATGTTAAATCATCCTCCAGAAAAGCTCTACCTCATGGGTGCAAATTCATATTTCTCAAAGTACAGGTTATGTAATTAAATAAATATGTACTGGGCATTGTGGTGATACTTCCTGTGATGTTACCCTCTCAAATAGGATAAAGTTGCCAAACAATTACATCTGTTTTTCTTTGAGGGTTCTGAACCAGAAGTCAGGTAGGAATCATAATACAGTAAATCTGATGATTTGAACAGAGACTATATTGGGCCTGAAGTAAGAAAAGAGCTTTTAACTATCTCCCCTCCTCCCAATCTGCACTTGTTGCTATAAAGGTGGATTTTGTAAGGGCATATACAGATCCAGATCTGTCCAAGGAAGGTCGACCTGACCTCTAACTCAGGTATATTTACTAGCCAGGGTCAGAAGTGGTGAAAAAGAAGATGTACATCTTAAAGGATGGTAGCCAGAATGAGAGCCACCAGACCAGGCCAGATGTGAAGAGTGAATGTTATGCTTAATTTCAACAATCAAACTCACCCCCTATTCATCTGGAAGAACTTATGAGACCTAGAGACAGAGCGAATTCTTCCTTTCTAATGGCTCGTGAGAAAGCAGAAGCCCCAAGCCTATGGCCTGAGGTGGGGGTTGATTCCCTGTTCTACTCACACTCATCCTTTTGGTAGGTTTCAGTTTTCAAGAAGAAAACAAGGTGGTAGAAGCTAGGGCCCTCTCTTAAGGAGACTCAGGCTTTATAGAAAAAGCAGATCTCACTTTCTCAGGCTGAATTGTTGAGAATTTAGTCATAGGGGTCACACATAACTGAGAGGGGGACTCAATAACACAGCCTGGCCAAGAGCTTAAAGTGAGAACTGGCTTTGGGGGCACTCAGCTTTCTCCATCATGTTACTTTGGATACTATCTTTCCTCCCTTGCATTGATTCACATTTCTGAATTTCCCTTCAGTAAGTTCTGCCTGCTCAAGAGGGAGGATGCAGGGAGAAACAAAATAGTTCATGTCCAAGGGGGGTGTTACAGCATTATTTATGCCACCAAAGCAACCTGGAGCCTACCAAAAGGTCAAAGAAACGATAATTATGTAAGTAGATATATTTAGGGTAGGCTATTGTTTAAGCTTTTTTTTCTTCAGGATCATAGATAATGTATGTGCTGCTTCCAGGATGGGGATGAGGCAAACTGGAAGCTGCTGTTGGTGTGTCATGGCCCTGTTTTACTTTCTAGCTTTAGAACATGAAAGGTTTTATTTAACTGGCCTGCTAGCCCTTTCTTATTTTCCTAACCCTTAACCCACAGACCTGTGGTCTAGAAATGTTCAGGGCTTTGTGTCAGCCCTCTCACGTTTTGTCTGTGACATATTTTTTTGTTATGAAAATTCCTGGAGGTTCTGGGAAGTGGGCAGTATATTACTAAGGTATTCCAACATGGGCACTGATAGATATTTTAGATGGAACCTTTGGTGGTTATGAATTTTTTGAAAGCTGTGCTGTGTAGTCAATTCCAGCCATGATTCTTGGAATAACTAAGGAATTGCTATAAAGCTTTGAAACAGAATCCCAATCCTTTCTCTCAAGTAGCTTAAAAGCTAAGTTAAAATAAGTGGCATATGGAAAATGTTGAAAAACACTGTTTTAAAAATTATACATTCTATAATCTGATCCTACTTGATGATCTTAATCAAGGCTATTTTGCTCCTACTTTCTTTTTCAAACTGGGAACAATAGTGATGAATAATTGCACGTCCTTCAGCATTTCAGCCACTTACACAGATGTCTCAAAAGATAAGATTTTATTTGGAGTGGATGACATGACAGCTGAATGACTTGCAAGCCTCCAGCTCAAGTTTCATAGGACAGGCTTAAAATGTTAACAATATTTTTTACTGTGAAATGAACTTTTTCATTTCATTTGGAATGGTCCCCTAAGCTTATTCCAAGTATCTCTGTTAGGAAAATTAAAAAAAAAAACTTATCTAAGTGTAAAATTACTTCCCAAAGGTAATTTCTTCCAAACACATAAATCTAACACTCAGCACAACTTTTCAAAGCTATTTAAAACTGTAAATCCTCTTGAACATTAAAAAAATTCCCACAGGCATGTTATCACTGAAAGTCCCAACTAAAACCTTATGCTTTATCAGTAAGGACCAAACCCATCCAATTTCTCCTGGAGAACAGGTTGTGGCAAATGCATTCAAAGATGCTATTGGTGGGATGCTGGACATCTTAGTCAGTTCAGGTGTCTATAACAGAATACCTACCATGGACGGGTGGGCTTAAATGACAGACATTTATTTTTCACAGTTTTGGAGGCTGGTAAATCCAAGATTAGGATGCCAGCAGATTTTTGGTAAGGACTCTCTGCCTTGCTTGCAGATAGATGGTTTCCTTTTTGTTGCATCCTAAAACATGGTCATGGTTGGCAGAAGAGACAGGGAAAGGGATAGAAGGTAGGAGAGAGAAGAAAGATGGCTTTCTGGTATTTCTTTATAAGAGCCCTAAATCCATTATGAGAACCCCAAATCCTATCTCCAGATGACATCACATTTAGGGTTAGAGCACCAACATGCAAATGTTGGCATCCACAATCATTCGATACATAACAGTGGGTTGACCACATCTTGTATTGAGTATAGACATCACTACCCACGTGTCCCTGAGACTCTGAAGTCAATCTAAAGGCATGACTGAGGCTGGGGGAAGAGTCAGGGGCACAAGAAAGATATGCAGTCCCATGATCCCTGCTTCCCTCTAATGATCAGAGCTGGCTGCTTTATTCTTAACATTCAAGGCTAGAAAATATTCCATCTATATGGTAATGCCTGACTTTGAGACAATGTTAGAACATCAAGGAAAAGTATCCAGTTGGGAAGAACTCAACTCCTGGAGAATGTCAAAGGAGAGACTTTACAGTCACAACTTAGGACAATGGGGCAAATATTTGGCCTACAACTTTTGAAATATTTCATGCTTTTAGTGTTTTTGAAAGGTTGCTTATATATACAAGAATACTCACTATTCAGGGTTTTTCTTCATTAGTTATAATTGTATTATATTTACAGAACATAACAATATATTGAATCTTTTGTTTCATTACCCGATGTTACTAAAATTTTAGGTAATAGATTACTATTAAGCTATTAAAAATTTGAATAACATCATAGTCCTCTTCAACTAACTTCGGTAGTTTTTAAATATTAATGTCATTTGTGCTATATGTTTACTCAGTTTTGAATTATTTGTGAGTCACTGTTAACACACCAGAAATATAAGGATTTATATAAGTTAAAGGACAGGGCATTATGAAGGGTGACCATATAACTTATTATCCAACCAAGATGCTTTTGAGAACGAAAGGGGGCATAGTAATAATTATACTAAAACAACAGGTCTATACTGACATTGTCCATAGGTCACTCTGTTTATTCTTTATGTCAAATTACTTGGTTTACATTTATGAAATGACTGAGTGGGATTAGATCAGAAGCCTGTAATTTAGAGCCTATAGGCCAAATTCAGCCTGATACATATTTTTGTAAATAAAGTTTAATTTGAGCATAACCACACTCATTTTCTAACATGTTTTCTGTGGCTGTTTTATGTCTACACTAGCAGTACAAAAATAGTAAAGTAGACACTGCCTGGCCCAAAAGCCTAAAATATTTTCTTTCTGACCCTTATAGAAAATCTTGCATTAGAGAATATCTAAGAACTCCCGAAGTTCTAAGATTTTGTGATTCTTTATTATTCTTGTGATGTTGACTAGCATTGTTGCATAAATAAAAAGTTGTTCGCAAATCCTATTTCAAGATTCTTGTTTAAGTCTTGGGGCAAAGTAGCTATTAAACATGAAACGTTGGAAGTTAACCTGGTGAGGGTTTGTTGAAGTTTCTGGGAATCTGTTTCTGGAAGCATTGTAAATGCGACGACCCAGGAGAAGCCCAGTAGGAGGTGGGGTGGATCTTTGTTCTGATTGGATGCTGCTTGGAAGTGGGAATATAATATTGTAACTAGCTATCTTACCAAATTTTATGACAGGGCAGGAAGTGAGATGAAAGCTCTAATTAGTAATGAAGTGGCAGTTGCTTAGTTTAGTCAGGAGAGGGAGGTGTTTGATAGTTTTGTGGTTGGCACGGAGGCCTTGTTTTTGTCTGTCCGTATCCAAAATTAGGAAATGGTCTTGTTTTTTGATTACTTTATCATGGTCATAAAGTGACCTTGCCTGATGTTGATGTTCTATGAAATTGTTTATGTTCAAAGAAAGAGCACCAAGGTCTAGCTGTGAGTGGTATGCTGTTGTTAGTAGAACACCACTGTGGAAGGACTCAGCAGGAAGAAGCGTTTGGCCAAGGTTGAGTTTTGTAACAACATTATTTGGGATTTATCATTTGTTTATAATAGAAAAGGTTAACATGCTTGGTTTCTTTTTTTTTTCTTTCTGGAAAACTTTTTTCAACTCTGAGGAGGCTCCATGTTTTGAGGATTAACACTTACCTAGTATAGAGCATTGCAAGATTCATAAGCTGTGCAGAAGAAATGGTGTTACATGAAATTTTAGTGAAAGTATGCATATTGTAATAGTACCATCTCATTAGCTTTATTTGGCCATAGAAGCAGATTATCCATTCCAAACTGATCAATAAGACATACCTGACAGTATTTATTTGAATGTGTGAAGGCCCAAAGTCTTTGGTTGTGTGATCTCTCTGAAACCCTATTTTCCATTCTTTTCATGATTTATTTTCTTACTTATGAAAGATGTGCTCCATTTTCTGTATAATCAGTAAACAAAGGCCCTTAGGCTGTGGTTTAGTATCTATTCATTGGACTTGATTTTATTTCATATTGAGTAGTTACTTTAAAATCTTTTATTATTAAACTAAATGTTTGGTAATACCATCACATTAATCATAATTTTGGGTAACAGATTTTTCTTTCTTTAATATATTTTTGTTGTGTACATTTGGCGAGAGCATTGAAAAACTGCATTCAAAAAGCAAAAATTAGTATGAATTTGCATCCATGGAAAATTTAACTTTCTCTTACAGGTCAGTGATATATTTTTCAGCCCTTTTCCAGTTGAGTGAACCAAGAGCATTTACCACAACAGCTGTGGTTATTACCACTGAGATAAGTGGTCCTCTCTTACACCAACACACTTATCAACATGTTCAAGGTATGAATGTTGAAAATTTACAAGGTAAAAAGAAAGTCTTTCTCATGCCCCCAGCCTATAGGATCCCTCTCTAGATGCACTTATTATTCTAAGATAGTCAATGCTTACACAAACATTTTCAAATATATTCTGTTTACACAAATAATCGGCAGTTGCTTTTTAACTTAACAATATATCCTGGGGATTATTTTATTACAAAATATATACACCTCTTTCATTCTTTTAAGTGGTTGAAATAGTCTCTTTTATAGCTATGCAAGGTTATTTCAATAATCCCCTATTTTAGATGCTTACATTATTTTCAAAGTTTTATCATCATAAATAATTCTTCATTGAACAACTTTTTACATGTTTTATGTATTAGAGGGACACATTTCCAGAGGCAAATATTCTGTGTCAAAGGTTATTGACATTTTAAAACTTAGTAGCTGTTATGAAATTTCTATGTGTGGAAGTTGTACCAGTTTCTGGTGCAGAGTGAGAATGCCTATTCTCCACATGATTATCAATGTGCTAGGTGATCAAACATGTTGAGTATTGCCAGTCTGTTAGAGAAATGTTATTTAGTCCAGTTTCATTTTTCTTTTGGATTTTTGGGCTTTTTCTTATTGATATGATTAATTTGAATTGTTAGATTAAATATAATGTTATCCTTAGTTTATCTTTTAACTTTATTTTTTGTTTGAAGGCATCTTTTTATTTTTATAAAGTTTAATTTTTATTAATTTTCGATTAATCTTAATTTTGATTTTATGGTTTCTGGCTTTTGTGTCAGGTTTTTCTAATTTCAAAGTCATTGCAAACAAAACAGACACATAAATAAGAAAAAATAGTTCATGATATTTTTCTAGTATTTAATGTATTTAAAAATTTTTAATAATTAAATGTTTTATATCTGGATTAGGGGGTGAAAAGCGTGAGCTATGGATCCAAATTAAAGTTTTTCAGGTGCTTCTCTAATTGTCTGGTATCTTTTATTAACTTATTTATCTTTTTATCATCAGCCACCCCAGGTTCAGGGAACAGATCCAGATCAAAAGAGCCTCCCTTTGGGGGTGATGCCAGCCCAGGGATCTAAGAGGGATCTAAGCACTTTATCATGGTCCCAGACAATAGTTTTCAGGGTCTCAAGCTTTGAATGTCCCAGCTCTGAGCATTTCTTCTTCCCCTGACAGAAGTGAGGGGGTAGGGTTGAGGTATCCAGAACCTGGCATAGTAGATCCAAACAGCCTCTTGTAGGGAGTGGTACCTGCAAGCCTGTAGGAGGAGGCTGACACTTTCAATCTGAGCTCTGGGGGGTAGATAGGATTTATACCTCCTACAGTGTAGCCACACCCCACAGCACCTGCCCATCTGGTTCTCAGACAAAAGCCTCCTAAAGTCCCCCTCTGAGGGGCACTCATCCCCCTGTGCTACTGAGCTCAGCAGGCAGGGACAGGGCCTGCCAGTGATTTAACAAGTGTGGGGAAGGGCACTGGCAGTGTGCTTCAGGAGAGGGAGACTGGCTCTTTTCTCCAAGCCACATAGTTTAGTCACTGTCTGAGTCTCCACGGAAAGGTGCCCCAGAAAAAGAGGGCCCCTGATAGTCACTGGGGCGCAGTCAGCAGACCGGTGGGCAGCTTCCAAGTATGACAGCAAGGCCTCACCAGGAGCCTGGGCAGGGCACGCCCCAGGCTGGTGCTGTAACTGTAGGAGGCTTGTCCCTGGGCAAGTGGCATCTTGGGCCTCCTAGGCAGGCTGTATCCCCACTGATTTTCACCACCAAATGTATGTGGGTTCCTCATCCCATCTCTGTCGCTCTGGGTTGGGGACCCCTGTGCAGAGTTGAGATGCCGGGCTCCTGGCGGGGGAGGTTGGCAGCCTGATGTCCCTGTAGCTTCTCAGCTGCCCTGTGTGGGTGTGCAGCGGTCAGCAAGGGCAGGACACCCTTCTTACCTGTCTCTATGTGACTTCTGTAAATCCTTGGTTATTATATTTGAGTTTGGCTAGTCTTCAGTTGGTTGTTCAGATTGATTGCTCTATAATTTAGCTATAAAGCCAGTTTGGGGTCTGGAGTAGGTAAGTATAGTTGCTACCTACTATGCAGCCATCTTGGAAACTATTCATTTAAAATAAGTTTTAATTTATACTTATTAAGACTTTTTTAAAATAAAAAATTGGTATTGAATTTAAAAGTGATTTCACAGACAGCATCTATTGAAATGATTTCTAATGTTAATCTACCCTTCTATCACTAACATGAACTCCATTTAATCAGATGTGATATTTTCTTGTTGTATACATGGATTTTGTTGGATAACGATATTAATTTTTTTTAAGTATTTAGAAATGAAATTGACTTCTAGATCTTTATCCAGTGTTGTTTTTTATGAATTTAGGTATCAAGATTTAAGAAAAATATTTTATATTATATGCAGAAACAGTTTAAAACCACATTGGAATTACCTATAGGGTTTGTAAAATTTTCCTGTGAACACATATGAACCTGGTGTTTTTTAATGAGAAGGAATCCTTTGAAAATTTCCTTCATTCTTCTATAAAAAATAGTGATTTTAATATTTTGCCATACATCCTGAGATTAGTTTTAGTTAATTATCTTTTCCTAGAAAATTATCCATTCTAGGTTGTTAGTTTTCTGGTTTTGTAACTGCTTTTGGTTTTATTGTATTGTCATGTGTAGGAACTCTCTTTTCAATACACAATATACATATTTTTCAATATATTTATCTATTTTTCAATATATATGTATTCAATATATAGGTATTTCAATATATAATATATGTAAAATATATCTATAGAAAAATATAAAATATATTGGAAAAATAATTATCTTTCATATTATATACGTGTGTATATGTATACGTATATATATTTACACACGCACGTATATTAGAGCTATATATTTTTTGTTTTATATATCTTTGGTTCTACCCACCTAATAAAAATAAATTTCGTTAAAATGCCTCTCACTACTGTGTTTCTTGCCTGTTTCTATGCCTTGTCTTTTTAAAATTAATGTTAGAACTATGTGATCTGGCAAGTAGATAATCAAAATCATCAGGTCATTATTGTGGACTTCAGATCTGTCATTTAAATAGCACTTAAGTTTTGTTATTGTGTTTCAGTTGGAGGACTTTCTGTTTTGTTCACTTGTGTTAACTTTTTATTGTACTACCAATATTATGATCTCTTAATTGCTATAGCTTTATAATAACTGTTTAAGTCTGTTAGTCTCCATCCTACTACACCCTGTCAGTCATTCTTCTTCAAAATTTTCTTATCTATTTTTGAAACTTTGTTCTTTAATTTAACTTTTAGATGCAAATTGTCATGTTTCAAGATAGGCATATTGGGTTTTTGATTAGAGTTACATTGTATCTATTGAATAATTTTGGAAACAATGATACCTTTACAACATTAAGTATTCCTCTCTATGAACAAGAACATCTTAACAAAATTCTGGATATAAATCAATATATAAAAATTAATTGCATTTCTAAATAATGGCAATAAATAGTAAAAAGATATAATTTACAGTAATATAAAATGCTAAATACATGGGGTAAAACTAACAGAATATATTTAACATGCAGAAACTATATTATTGAGAAAAAGGAAAGAATACCTGGGTTTTAAAGTATTCCACTAATATGGAAGACTTAATATTTAAGGATGTCAATTACTACAAAACTGATCCATGAGTCAAAGCAATTCCAATCACAACACTGTGTGTATGTGTGTATGTATGTGTTTGTGCATGTTGAAACTTAATAAGCATGTTCAAAACTTTAAATGAAATAACCGTGGGTAAAAAAGAATAACAAAGTAGAAAGATTTGTTTTACTGGAAATAAAGAATTACTACACAGACAGTATTTGGAAGTCCATGGAGCTGGATCAGAGATAGATCAATAGATCAACAGAATGGAATAGAAAGTCCAGAGTCATACATGCATAAAAAGGATATTTGATTCATGGCATGCCTGGAACTGCCGTGCACCCTTTGTCTCCTACCTCTAGGAAGGATGCACAGTGCCTGGTAAGCCTTCTTGGGTTATAGACAGCATATTCCACACCTGCAAAAACTGTTTCAACTCATATACAGAAGACACAGGGGCCACCATTTCTGAGTGGAGCTAGAATGAAGGGTTCACTCAGCCATAGGTCCAGAATGTGAGACACACAGCCCTGCCACTTAGGCCAAATGACCTAGCAGACTTGACTTATCATAGTACAGTTATCAGAAATGTGAAGAGACCTTCTGGCCAAGATGGAGGTATAGGTAGATACAACTAAGCATCTCCCTCCACAACTAAGAAGGAATACAACTACCTCAAAACTGGAGAAAATCAGAAGTTACAGAAAATTGAGCTGTATGAAAGTCCAACACACAAAGATATAAAGATGAAACACTCATCAAAACAGATAAAAGGGGTGGAGTTGAGTGGAAGGGACATGGTGTGGTGGCAGTGGCAGTGGCAGCAGCAGTGACAAGGCAGCATCTGTGGCCAGCCAGAAGAAAGCTCAGTCACACATTTTAAAAAGTAGGGAGAGACACCTGGGGAATGCTTTCAGCACCAGACCAGACCAAACCATGCAGCTCATGGTTCCAGCACTGGGGAAAATAAAACCTCATTGCTTTTGACTGAAAACCAGTTGCAGTTGGGGCGGAGAAAGAGGCTGCCAGTTTCTCAACAGTTTATTTTTTAATAGTTTATTTATTTATTTTTAAAGAGAGGGCAAGAGAAGGAGAAAGAGAGGAAAGAAACAGCAATATATGGTTACCTACTATGTGTCTCCAACTGGGGACCTGGCCTGCAACCAAGGAATTTACCCTGACTGGGAATCGAACCAGTGACTCTTTGGTTCTCAGGCCAGCAATCAATCCATTAAACCACACCAGCCAGGGCCTGAGTCCATTTGTTTAGAGGGCCTCCACAATCCTAGAACATTCAAAGACCCAACCACTTTGGGAACCACAACCAAGGCAACAAATAGAGAGCCATCAGTTTCATACAGGAAGCAGGAGAAGTGACTAGAAAAGGGGTGAGCTCTGAACAAACAGCATTATTTTCTCTTTGACCCTTCCCCCCACATACAGCACTACAACTTGGTGAAATAGGTTGCCAGGCACTGATGAATACCTAAAGCTCTGCTCTTTACAATGTAAAAGGTGTGACAGCTCTACCTAAGACACAGAAGCAAACATAGGAGCCTGTCAAGTTGAGACAGAGAAGTATGGCCCAAAAGAGGGAGCAGATCAAGATTCCAGTAATAGAGCTAAGAAATGAGGAGATAATCAACCTAACAGATGCAGAATTCAAAACACTGATCACTGATGATAAAGATGCTCACAGACTTGACAGATATGATATGCTTGAGTACAGAAAACACATAATGGAAGAAATGAAGGCTATGCTAAGTGAAATGAAGGAAAATTCACATGAAACCAATGGTGAAGGGAAGGAAGTAGTGGTTCAAGTCAATGATTTGGAACATAAAGAAGAAAAACAGTCAACTGGTATAGAATGAGGAAACAAGAATTAAATAAAATGAGGAGAGGCTTAGGAACCTCTAGGACAGCTTTAAATGAGTCAACATCTGAATCATAGGGGTACCAGAAGGAGAAAAGGAGGAGCAAGAAATAGAAACTTAAGTGAAAAAATAATGGAGGAAAATTTCCCAAGTTTGGCCAAGGAAATAGACATACAAGTCCAGGAAGCATAGTGAGTCCCAAACAAGCTATACCCAAAGAGGACCACACCAAGACATATCATAATCAAAATGCCAAAAATTAAAGATAAAGAGAGAATCTTAAAAGCAGCAAGAGAAGAGAGTTACCTATAAAAGGGTTCCCATAAGGCTGATATCAGCTGATTTCTCAAAAGAAACTTTGCAGGCAAGAAGGGACTGGCAAGAAATATTCAAAGTAATGAAAAGCAAGGATCTACAATTGAGGTTGCTCTACCTAGTAAAGCTATCATTTAGAATGGAAGACAAAGTGCTTCTCAGACAAAGTAAAGTTAAAGAAGTTCATCATCTTCAAGCCAATATTATATGAAATGTTAAAGGGACTTAAGAAAAAGAAGATCAAAACTATGAACATTTTTAAATGATAACAAACTCCCAACTATCAACAACAGAATCTACAAAGTGAAAACAAAAACAAACTAAGCAAACAACCAGAATGGGAACAGAATCATAGGTATGGGGATCATTCGGAATGTTATTAGCTAGGAGGGGGCAGAGGGAGAAATGGGGAAACAGTGCCAGGATTAAGAAGCATAATTGGTAAGTACAAAATAGACAGGGGGGTGTTAAGAATTGTATAGGAAAGGGAGAAGCCAAAGAACATATAGGCATGATCCATGGATATGAACAAAAGGGGAGTGGGGCTGTTGAAGGGAGGGGGGATACTGGGCAGCAGAGAGCAAATGGAAAAAATTTAGGGCAACTGTCACAGCATAATCAATAAAATATACTTAAAAATTAATGGAAAAAGAGGCTGGGTGGCATTTATGGCAATTCTTTATGCAATCACTACACAGATATCTTTTTTTTTTTTTTTTTTA